>JAWWEV010000095.1:520532-541633 GCA_035583235.1 Hafferia zeledoni
GGTACAACATCCAAAAATAGTAAACATGAACAAATGTGTCTTTGCAGTACTATGTCTCGTAGCCCCAAACCCACAAGCATGAATGTATATGCATAATTTGAAACACTTGAATAGCACATTGAAGGCTGCAGAACTCTTCTTGTACCTAAAATTAATTGCATATGTAATAGTTAATGTGAATAAAATCACAGATGGTGTTACTGCATCCCAATGAGTCAAGCAAGCCAATGAGAATCTGAAATCAATGAGTACATGAGAGATAAAAAAGCAAATCCTTCATGCTGTTCATAAACCTTTGGTGGATACAAGTTTGGTGCATTTAAATATGGCACTGTTTTCAGGTGAAAGGGGATACTATCAGTGCACAGAACAGTATTTAGAGCAATTTGGCAAAAACTGTCCCAACCAACTCCACAACTTAAATCACTTGTCAAAAACACAATTAACTATTAGACTGAAAATTCAGACATGGAACTGAAGAAAATAGTCTTGTTATTCCACAAAGTACTTTGTAAATGCCCTCAACAGAATCCATCTGACCTCACTGAAGCCAACATTCAGCATCTAGTCTAAGCTTCTTCAAACATAGCCTTATTACTTTATCATCAAGGAAGACAATTAGGCACTATACGAACATAACTGTAAACATCTCATCATAATTACAGAGATGATAATAGAAGTAACAAGACAGACAGCAAGACAAGCAGACAAGAGGATTCCTTTCCACCCAAAGCTTTGCATAGCTGAAGCCTAATGACTGACAGGGCAGAATGGGAAGAAGAGAGGGGTAATTCCTTGTAAGAATGAAGAGTAAAGGTTCAAATGTAATTTTTCAAAATACATTAAATGTAATAATGGTCTGTGTCTTATTTAGTAAGTATTTATATTGACATACATAACTATGTTAACATGGAAAAGCTCACACTCTTGCCATGAAACATGAAACTCACCATTAAGAAGTCCCTATCAATAACTACACCAGCAGCATGCTTAAGTTATTTTACAAATAAAGGAACAAGGAAATTTGAAACAACTCCAGCTAGAATTACTGACAGCAACCAGAATAAACATGGTCTTAATAGAAATTATGCTGAACAACTATAATGGAGGAAAAATAAGTAGCCAAGAATGTATATTTAATTTTTAATGTTGTCTGATAAGGATATATGGATCAAGACAGATTTCCTGGGGGAGTTCCTTAACTGAAGGCCTATCACAGCAAAGGACATAACTTGCCAACCTAAGGTGTGATGCTGAGATTCCTAAAATGTGCTATGGGGGTGGTGATATCTGCCAAGATGATATTTGTGGAGGAGTTTTTGAAAATAGCCAGGATCTAAACCATTAAGGATTTCAAAACTAAGAGAGCAAACTTTAAAATCAAACAGCTACTTCATAGCAGACAAAGTAAATGAGTTAAGGTACAAGGGGGGTGATCATATTTACTCAAGACAGGGTGGGAGTGTGTCACTGCATTCTGAACAGGCTGCAAGTGACAGAGCTGAGCTGCTGGAAGCCTTTCTAGGAGGGAATTACAATAATCCTCTCCATAAAGAGGGCATGTGCTGCTGCTATGAGGTCATCACAGGATAAATAAGGGCACTGTCTGTATCAAGCACACCACTAAATAGATATTTTTCAATCTCATTGACTGCAGAAATCTCCATAGAGAAGAGGGGGATGAACTGGACATCAGAATTTTTACTACAATGTCCTACTGCACTCAAAGCCCCAAATCAGACTAGTGACATGAAAAAAGAGAGCAATACCCTAAAGATAATAAATACACACTGGTAAGATTTGTGCTTTTGCTGTGGCCAGGGCAGAGGTAGCTGACAATCCTGCCTATATGAAAAGAAGATCTACAGTTGTGGAAACCCTTAAGTGAGAGGCATACAGCTCCTTATTGCTCAAACTGGGACAAAGTCTTTGATATTTAACATTCCTACAATACCTACCCCAAGGACTCATTTCATGACATGATTCTGGTGTCTGCCAAACTAACCTTAAATGTCAGCACTGCTTTGAAGAAGTATAAATTATTTTATCATTAATCTGATAGCCTACACTACAAAATAGTTGGCTAATCCCAGAATCCCAGAATACTTAAGGTTGGAAGGGACTTCTGGAGATCATCCAGTCCAACTCCCTCATGCAGGCAAAATGACTTAGCATTTGTAATATAAATACTTGATATCTCCTTGCTTGTGCAAACTAAAATTTTCTTGGATTTACACATGTTGAATTGCCCTATAAACTGAAAAATATATTGCAAGTGACAGCACACAAAACCTCCTTGTGTTCTTATATAATGAAAAACTTAAATATGTATATAATATGTATGTAATCAATATATCGGGGAGGAGTTGGTTCATCAAAATAATTTAAGCTTAAAAAAAGTTACATGTATTTTGTAATACATTTATGTAAGAGTTACATCTTGAAAGCATATCAAGTGATTCACATTATCAGTGAATTAAAAGTATTCAAAATTAAGCACTTACCAGCCTCCAATGAACAATAAAGAATTTTATTAAGAGAAGGCTTATTGATACATACAGTTTACGAAACTTCTAGCAGCATGTAACAGTAACAGCTTGTACCCCTGCAGCCTGACTGAGTTTGAAAGAAAGTTCAGAATGGAGTAGGGGAATTAGCTGATGAACTTCTGTCAGCTATAGCAGTAGCCTTCATGAATAATTCAATATATGCCCCATCCCCTCTATGTCTCAACAGACTAACAGCTGCAGCTCTCAAATGACAAGTGTTATTTTTTCAGAAGCTTCTGAAAATAGTACACTGATTATAAAATAATGTATATAATAAAATAAAATTTTCTCTCACTGCTTTTAACTTCTGACCTACAGTCACTAGTGAAGTTTTACAGCAAAAGGAGGAATTTTCAAATTGAGTTTTTGGAGTTATACAGTGGATATACATAAGTGGATGGGAAAACAGTTCAGGTGTTCTACTGAAGATTGGTCCCTTACCTTAACAATTCATCCAGATTACTGTGTCCCCAAAACCTTGTTCAGCACAGCCTTGTACAAGAAGGCTAACAAAATTATACCTTCATAATATGTATCTTTATCATGGCTTCATGCAAGCAGGAAGACACTTTCTGGTCCATGGTTTTAGCAGTCAATGCTATGTGTAATGTATTATACTTCATAGTGAAAATTTTGCACTTCGGGATGCCAAGAAATAGGTAGTATGTGTTTTGTGATTATTCTGATGTGGAATAGTTTCTCTTGAGCCAGCAAGTCTCCAGTAAAAGGGGTGAAGCTTGAGATTGTAGCACAGGTTTCCTTGATTGTGCAACTAACTGCCCGTACCTCTGGTTCAGTTTAGGAGGAGAAATGGCTTTCAAGAGTGTCTTCTCACGCTCCAAAACTTAAGAGTAGAAAAATCTGCTTACATATTTTTATTAAGGAAAATAGGCAAAGAAACCAAAACCAGGCAAGCCCTAATCACTCAGAAAAAGACCTCACACTGTAACCAGGCCTTGTTGCTTCAAGGAAGAAACTCTCAGACAATTTTGTTTAAACAAGTTGACTATTTTTCAGTCTTGTAAAAAGATTTTTTCAGTCTTATTATGTAACAGTGGATATTTAGGGAAGGAAAACATTAGCTTAATTTAATGCTGAAATAGCTACATATATAACTGTTTCCTGATTTACTTGAGAAGCTACTGTGTGCAGCACTTCTGACTGAAAACTGTAGTGGACAAAATATTTTTGATGATGGAAACTGGAAGATTAGTTTGCTGCTTTTCTGCTTTGGGTTGGTTGATTTTTAAATATAAATATATAATATTTTTGCCTATGACCCAGCTTCTGCTTATAGGAAGTGTGCTCTACGCACAAGAGAAAAAAAACCCCACACCTTTGTTCTTGCATGCGCTATATGGATATATAACATTAAAATTTTGAAATATTGCAGATTTGAAAGTGATCATGTTGCCAAAAGATGAAAGGTTTCTAAAAGATCTGCTTTACCTTCATGCTATAAGCTATTTATTTTCTCAGCTCCAGAAATACCTTGCCTCTTCTTCAACAAAACATTAATATTTTTCAGTGCTTTACTTGCCCAAGGGGTCTGGTATAGGCCTGTCTTTATTTGGGATGCAAATTATTTCACTGACCATTTGAATAAAAGCATTCAAGTGCTGGAAATTTTTTTTTTTTTTCAGAATTATAGTTCTATGTCCCACTACTGCCTTATCATAGAAACATAAAGAAAGTAGAGTTATACAATGGATTGCAATTTATATTCCTATTTCTAATACAAGGTTCCGAAGAGAGTTACATTTTATTCCAACAAATAGGTATTTTCTACAGAATTTGAATCCACACAATCAGCAAGCTGTAATGTGCATAACATTTTCAGCTGCTTACATTTCATATTTTCACTTAAATTTTCAAACAAACTAAAATGGAATTATAAGACTTGGGAAACAACAAAGCTATCTGTCTGTTCTTATTTTCACATTTTTTAGATAACACAAATAAAATACTGGAACAGTTACTGAGATAGTGTACTTGAAAGCTTAATGACACTGAAAAAAAAATTTAAATAATGATGTTGTCAATTGAGCTCACTTTAAGATATTTTTGAAGCATTATCACCAAAGGGCTGCTTTGTCCTCAGCCATATTAGCACAGTAACATGCTTAAATTTTCTGAATCATACCAAAAGTATACTCAAAATTACAGCATTTTCCTTCAAAATAATAAATTTAAAATTAAAGCACTGTCCATATTTTTGCTAAGGACAAATCACAACAGAAAGTCATAATTAAATTGACCAAAGAATCGATTACTTGCATTTTAATTTGTTGAATACCATGATAGGATTCAAAATTAATAATTGCAAGGTATCTCCTGCACTGCATAGATAAACACAACTTCTGAGATTAAGCAGGTGGAGCATGACTGCATACCATAGCCAAAACTGTCTGCCAGTTAAGAGTCAGTGGTCAGCTCTGTCTCCCTTTTCTCTTAGACTGTGGGTAAGTATAATTTCTTCTTCAGTAATGTGTTCGTCCCGCATACAAGTTCAAAAGATTTTTAAAAAGTGTATTTTTATAAACAAAATAGTTCTCAATACAAACAGTGCTTTCACTAGGGGCAGTACTAGCCCAACAAATCCAAGTTCTCATTACTGATGAAAAATCCTACTCTATGAAGAAATACATTTTTGGGGCCAGCTCACATCACAAAAATAGGTTGTTTCTGCTCATGAAAAGTCCACATCTAGGCTGATATGGGGAAAAAATCTGCTTCATCCCAGTACAGAGGGTGGTTCTACCATTGGAAACTGACTATTGGCAAGGCACCAGAAAGTATTTTCAATAGAAAAATCCCCAACCCTTTCAACTTGTGAATAGCAAAAAGATGTACTCTTATAGTATTTATTTTATTTTAATTTTTCATTGCATAATCATACAACAATTAATACATACCTTTAATGGTATCTTTCCATTCTCTAGGTTACTGTTGAAGTGAGAGCATAAAATGCAGACATATAAAGGATTTACTGACATATTCTATACATTAGTTTATCTGAAGATACACAGATATCTGCATACTATCACTTAAGTCACAATATTCATTTTCAAAATATTATTAGGAAACTGAAAATACCAGCTACTATTTGATAGTGATGAAAATAAGGGGAATACAAAGCTAAGTGCCCTTACTCCATGTAAACTAAAACCCACAGCACCTATGAAAAACCAGCTCCCAGCCTGTTATGTTTCTGCTCATCACTTGACCAGCTTTCCTCTTTTTCTTTTTGTCTTTAAAAACAAAACAAAACAAAACAAAACAAAAAAAACCAAACAAAACCCCAAACCCCCCAAAACCCACAACAACACATGTAATTTATAAAATATGTAAAATTAAAAAAAAAAAACCAAACCAAAAAACCAAAACAAGACACTCTCTTGACTTCATATCTTCTTATTTGTAATGTATCTACAGCTAAGGTCACCACTGATGTCTGAAACAGACTCTGAAACTGCTTAACTTACTGAATATAGTTTTATATAGTAAGTTTTCAGCTTTAGAATTTATCGTCTGATTTGTCCACTCTTGATGTGTATAAATTTCATCTCTTTCATCATAGCAGGTTCCAGGTAGGATTGTGAAATACCAGGCAAATAGTTTTGAGATTCTTGTGCTCAGTATTTGCATCTAATAGTAATATATTGCTATGCTGAGCTTCAGTTCAGTTTCTAGTGGGTAAGGTTTTCTGTTTTGTTTGGTTTGAGTGGTATATTTTGGTTTTTATCTTGTGTTTTGTTTGTTTGTTTGAGTTTTTTTAAAGACAGGAAATATAATTAATATGCTTAAATTTTACAGAAAGTGAATTTAAAAAAAAAAAAAAAATCAAGGTTGACAGGTGACATAATGAGAAAGTGCTACATTCCAGTTTTTCATTTGGTCTTTTTTGTCCTTCCTGACACTTTGGAGAAATATCATTTCTTGTGACAAATACCAGGACATAAATTCCAATCTTTAAAAATGTAATAAATTATACCTTTCACATCTCACTGCCCAAACAACTAAGAGGTGTGTTGTAATCTTGGTCTTATAATGCAATAACTAAGTGGTGACAATACTTCGGGACTTGAACTGAGCCTAGGAATCAAGGTATGGAGGTAGTAAAAGAAATCATCTTAGGACTCTCTTTGTCTTTCTACATCAGGTATGATAACTGATACACCAATAGTATTTGTCTCCTAGAGACACACATATTAATGATTCCCACCCTAAAGTATTGTCGGGACTAATTAAAAAGTTGACATTATTTCCAGAAACCCTGGAGAGATCTAGATTGTAATTAAAAAAAAACCAAAAAAACCCAAAAAAACAAAAAAACAAAAAACAACAAACAAACAACCAAACCACACTAATGAAAACTAGGGGTTAAAGTCATCTTCTAATCCAACCTGTCTATAAAAACAGAGAGGTTATGTTTGGTATTCTTACATTTATTATTCTGATACTGGCACACATATATATATATATTTATGGCACAAATATATATGTGTTTAAAAAGAATGCACTAAAAAAATATTATATTTCTAACCCATAATATAGAAGGAGAAAGACTTTTACTTTATATAGTAACAGTATATACGTGAATAAAGAACACCACGTGTTTATGAACTGATTATTTTTATGAGGTCTAACTGTGAAGAGACATTCTGACAGTTTTATTTACAGTGTAAGGCATACCCAGCAGCATGCAATCATAGTTTGAGAACCATATATATTTGTACATAAAGTATGCACACATATATATATGTACATATGTATAAATATATGTACATGATCATAGGAAATGATTTTACAGAAAAACCACAAGCCTAGCTAATGTGTCAGTCTACCCCTGTAGCACATTTCCAGATAGCCTTTGTGACATAATTCCCTATCAGTTACATAAAATCTGCAATTATGTGTGATACAAAAATATGAATACAGAGTTGTAAGTATACAAAGACATTTCCCAAAATGAAAGTGTTAAAAACATGTCCTAAAAACACAGAACAAATTTCTTCAAATATATTTAATTTATATTAACATATATATGCAGCTATTTCAGAGGCAGGCAAGTCATTAAGCTCACTAAACTAGTTTTTGATTTGGGGAATTAATGTACATTTTCAATGTTGCACATTTTTTTAACTATATAAAAAAAAAAGAAAAAAAAAAGAAAAGAAAAAGAAAAAAGAGGCTAGAGCTTTCAGCCCATCTGAACAAGGTACAATTCAAAGACAAAAGTTAGATCATTATGGATGAAAATAATAGGATTATAGGCAACACCATCTTGTAAAACAAGTTCTGTTTTGTAATAAACATGTACTGTGTCTATACATATTTAATGTTAACAGTTTTTTAACATCTTAGGCTGTAATCTTAGTAGCCCAGTGTGTATTTGCTATTGTCATCCCTGCCTTCATTGGGATGGAGCTAGATGGCAGCAAAGAAGGAATTCAAAATCTGAGCTGTTGATTAATTTTCCCGTCAAAGACAATGGGAACGCCCTCACCTCATAAACATACAAACCTTCCATAAAGTTTAACGAACACATTGAATCTTCCTGCTGAACACTGAGGAGAACTGTAGGACATTCTTAATAGTAAAGAGACTTGCATTTCCTTTCCATCTACCTTCTTTTTTTTTTTCCTTTTTTCTTCTTTTTCTTTTTTTTTTTTTTCTTTTTTAATTGTTTGTTCATCATGTAAATGGCTCTGGTAGAGCTCTCTCCACTAATATGTATTTGCACAACATCATACACTGTAGGCACTAATCTCTTTTAGGACCTGTAGCTGTTACTACACCACCACAATAAGTGATAATGATAAGGTTTAAATCTTTCATTCTCTAGGCAAAAAAGTCAAAAAGAGTCACATTTTATTTTTTCTATTTGTATCTACTCAGACTCGTACTGACAAGTACTTTGCATGAGAAGGAACACATATGCCCTTATAAAAAATTCTTTCATATGATTCAGATACTTGCAAGGATACTTAAAAGTCCACAACTTTGGATGACGAGGATTTTTTATAAATTGGAATATTTATATTTAAATTTTAAAAGAAATACTATAGTATTTTCTAAAATAGTTGGGAATATTACACATATTCCACAATGGCCAAGATTACTGCCACCACTTGAAACTGAGCTCTATCAACACTCTGTGTTGATTTCGTATATATAAATTATTGGCAAATTTATATTTTACAAACTGGCAACTAAAAAGAAAGCAAAAATATTAAATAAATACCCTACTTAACCCAATTAGCCTAGAGAAAACCCTATGATTGAATACTGTGTTAAAAAAAAAAAAAAAGTTTAAAAGAATTAATTTATGCTCGGTTACTTTTTAGAAAAGAGAATCCTGTATAAGTGACTACAGCATCATGTTCTGCCACATTCTTTCCATAAACTGAGCCCTGTCAGTGACAGCAAAACAGATTGTGTGCATCTGCTGGGAATGAGCCAGATGACAGTGGAAGAAACACACATGGACACCTTGGCACAACTACTAAAGAAGTAGAAGAAAAATGGACAGAAAGAAGCAGAAAGTTCTAAACTCTAATTAGAACGGCTCTCTAACACAAGTGAATTTATCTAAGAGTTTGTAGCTTTGCTTTCGATAGCAACTCTCCAAAAGTCTGTGTATTTATAGTCTACATCACCTTGTTACTCCCTGTGGTACTCATATGGACACCATTACCGCAGTGTCTGAGTCCCACAGAACTTGCCTCAGGGAAAATACCATCTCATTCAACAGACAGGGAGTTGATGTACCAGCAAAGTGAAATCCTCACAGTCCTATAAAACAGGTCCTGAAAGAAAAAGTTAAATCCACACTGCCCAAATCCAGGCTGCCACCCTAGATGCTAGAATACCCTTCCTCTGCTTAGCTGTGCCCTCAGACAATAATACCATGATACCTAAAATTGACATTAAACCACTAACCTGCTAGTACTGTAGCATTACAGGACTAGGGTGCCTGACAAGTAAAATTAGCATAAAAGGTGATAGAGTCAGCTTTGCTATTGCTGCTTGTACCCTCTCAAGTTTCACTTTTGAATATGCAGATTGAGAGCCCAAGATGGGTCTATAAAGAAACAGTGAGTTACAGTCATTAGTTCAGAATTATCACCACAAAGAGTGGCACTTGTGCATTCTCACATAAAAGGACAACCCGATCTTTACTAATAGTTAAAAA
This sequence comes from Hafferia zeledoni, assembly GCA_035583235.1. Classification (NCBI taxonomy): domain Eukaryota; kingdom Metazoa; phylum Chordata; class Aves; order Passeriformes; family Thamnophilidae; genus Hafferia; species Hafferia zeledoni. Next base: position 530,280 of record JAWWEV010000095.1, read on the forward strand.
GCACTCCCCAGCTAGTGGCTCATCATGGCAGCAGAACTGCATGCTTATGCTCAGGAAAGAAGTCAGAAATTCTGCTGAGTGTGTAAAATCTTTTATTTCAGCTGTAAAATAACTTACATAGTACCCTTTTGGTTAATCACTGGGATAGGCCAAATAAATATGGAAGTGCTTTTGGGGTTTTTGATTGTTTTTCCTTTTCTTTCTTTTTTTTTTTTTTTTTTTTTTTTTTAAGAAAACAGTATTGCAGTTATGAGGATATACAAATACTTCTGAATTTAGCTCTGATATTTTATACACTGTTTTGCCTTAGAAATCAGCAATAAGATGTGACTGTCAGCTGAGTAAAGACTAATATAGCACCTAATGGCCTAAGCATTTCTAGTAATCTGGAGCATCTGGAAGTCTCATGAGGCCAGCAGTCTCAGTCTGTATGTATTCTGTGTACAGTAACTCTGATATTCTGACAGTACTTCAGAATCACATTAGCAAAATAGAATTATTTAGACTTCATAAAACTCATACAGATCATTACATAATGCAATTAATATCCAGCTGACAAATGCTGAGGTATACTCCTCTAGTTTGAGAAAAGCTCTAGAACAGCATATAATGCACCTTCATGTACCGTATCATTTCAGGATGTGTGAACAGCAATCTCACATGTACAGTATTTAACTCCCAAGAGGGATTTTTAAAACTGCTTAAGTCTGCTTGTAATGCTTTTGATCAAAGATGTGGTAGATCTTTACACATTCTTCCCAGGGTGGTCCAGAAGAAAAGATAAGGAAATCTTCTTTTGAAATGTTCTATTCAAATGGTACCTTTGTTTCTAATGAGTCCAGAAAAAGAGTCAGAGTGGAACTGAGAAAAAGAGGTGGATGTTAATTAACAGCATGAATTCTGTATATAAAGCAGTTTTTAGTAGGTCATCAAGTCAGTGGAGTTGTGCAAGAATATATGAGCAAAAGACATAGTGTCATATATTCACTTACATCTGAAATACTGTTAAACTGCTATATTAAAAAAATAACTATATTAAGATATGTGTACATCAGTTCATTTCATACTTTTGAAATCAGAATTTCCAAATTATAGTGAAAGAAAAGAAAAAGGCAGCAGCATGCTTTTATAACTTATGAACTGTTTCAAGCTCTTGGATAAATACTAGTCAAGACTGAATATCGGCACAACATTTTAACCAGAGTTATTTTTCTTCATTAATTCAAGCATCATAATGTGGTCAGGAAACCAGGTTTGGATTGACACCCACATATTCTACAGGCACATTAACTACACAAGAAACTGGCTGAAGAGGCTTCAAGGGCTTTCCTAAAGGACCACCCAAGCTCTCCTGAAGATGAGTGGGAACATGAACATAATGGCTACTTTTGAACTATTTGTTCTCGTACATGTTTATTAAACAATCTTCTGTAGCTGAGAGATTTATCACACCCTGAAGATGTACTTCCTGTCTCAACCAATCTATAATCAACCCTTTATTCATTTACAGCATCCTCACTGTCCCCATATTCAAACACCTCTTCATGTTCCTAACTCCTATTCCAGATTTCAGAGCTTTGCTGGGCATGGTATGTCTCAGTTCAAGACACAAACTCAAATTAAAGAATGAGGTCACTAGAAATTATGAAAGACTGTCACAGAGGTATTTACAACCTAGTTTTGCATATTTAGATGAATACACTTGCAAGTGTAAAGATAAAACAAAAAGAATTTTCTTCTTACAGACTGTATTTTATAAAGTAAAATCAAACTTTCAGACTGCAATAGGAAAGACAGGATGGAATTGTTGTTCAAAGTAGTTTTAACCTATATTACAGACTAGAAACACAGAAAGGCTTGCATTTTTTAGTAAGAGAGATAAAAGAGAATGAGACTAATTCAATAGCTAAGGAACTATGGCATTCCAGTGAAACATGACTCAATTACAGTCCTTCATTTGTCGAATATTTCATTATCTATACAAAAATGTGAGGCCTCACACATTGGAAAGTGAGAGTAGCTTTCTCCCAGAATATTCTACAGCCAACTGAGAAAGGACCTTTCCAGAAAGATAGAATTTTCCATTAACTGCTCTAAATTAAGGGTAGGATTTCCAAGCATGTTTCTCAATTCTTGAATTTCTGCTACACAAATTAAACCACCATGTATAAAGAATTTATAGACTTATCTGGGGATGTGATTTCAGTATACATCAGGACACAGCAAAGAAAAATCTAATTTTCCCTTTTTCATGTTGCCCTAAGTCCTTCCTATCTATCTGAATACATCCTGGCACAAATTTTATGTTTTGCAGTACCTTAGTAAAGTTGACAACTTTCATCCATGTTTTACCCTTGGAGAACTGCATAACAGACTTGCACCAAAAAGAAAATGTTTGCAGTTTCATTTAAAATTTACATTTAGAGGTTCTGAATCCCTTTTCTTATATTATATACATTGGCCTGTTGTGCAGCTTCTGCGCTTCACTTGCAGATTTTTTTACCTTGCATCTGTTTCCTCAAATAAAGTTCAAATACCTTTTTGGGGATGATGCTTAGTGAATTGTACATTAAGGATGGACAATAAATTTTTAAATCCTCCCATTAGTTTTTAAGTTTTGGAATTAATATTGAAGGATTCTCTTCCCTGGTCTTCTTAGAAATTGTAACCTATGGGTTGCATGTGGTGCTGGATATCATTACATTCAGGAAACTTGTTCAAAATTTGAAGCGTGATTTGGAACTGATTGTGCCACATGTTGACTTTTTCTATAGAAAAACCTGTATTTTAGGTATCTAGTTTAGATCATGATATATTCAAAACATGTTCAGCAAACATATAGCAGGTATTTATTTAACTATTTTGCATCCAAGAATACAATTTAGACTAACATATGAAAATAGAATGCTGATGGTTCTTTTCTTCCCACAAGTATCAGCAGTGGAACCTCACAAAACTATATGTCTTTGACTTGTGATTTCTAAGATGCCATTTAGATATTGCATTTTGAATTTATAGCTATCAAACATGGAAGCTATTTTTTAGGATGATGTTCGATTCACAGAGTAATTTTTTGATCCATTAGTGGAACGGATTCTTCTTTCTGGTTGCATCTGGAAAACAGTAGACCAAAAGAAGCGAACAAATACTTTCTTCCCGACAGTTCTCAAAATTACTTTGTATCAGAAATCTGTAGAAGTGTCAATCTGTGTCCTGATGGAGTAGTCAAAGTAGTGATGGTCTCATGACAGATTTGCCTGTAATCATATACATAAAAATGTGGCAGAACAGAGTGCTACTGTTTTACAGTAGTGACTTTTAGTGACTTGTGTAAAGAAAGAAAGCAGCTCCAGAAAATCACCACTTGTCCACATACATGTCAAGTACTGATCTTCAGAACAGACCACAATGTCTTTCTTTTTTCTCATGTCTCTTTGCTGCATCAGACATTGCTTCATACTGGTTTTAGTGACAAAACAAAAGTTAAATAAAAAACACGCTCTGCCCCCAGCTGAGAAATCCCTGTGCTCTTAATTTTGTATTTTACTACATGAGTAGAAGCAGAGGGAAAAAGAATTCTAATAGCATTGAAAATGCTATGCAAAAATAGCACTTTATCTACTGCTTGATTTGTAGCTTTCATAAAGATTTACATTACGCCTATGACCGCTTTATCATACCCCAATACAATTTTTAAAAACATGCCATTCCAGAAAAGATAGTAAGGATGCTTTCTGGATGGCTATTCCACAGATCACCACAAGTACTGGAACTTGTACTGAAGATAAATTCTCATTTTCCTTTGCCATTTACAAGTTTTGGAAAATCCATTAAAAAAATTAGTCCAATTTTCAACTTGTATGCTAATATTTTAGGGTATTTAGAAGAGCATGCTTCTGTTTCTCTCCTATATATAATGTTTTTTACTGAAGCATCAACAATAAAACAGTAACACCAAACCCCACTGTCATCCTCCAGAAGATACGCAGATTTCTACCTACCAAGCATATAGGTATAATTATGGGCAGTTCAGCTTTAACTAGGTAGTTGCCAAACATTTAATCATTTTTCCTTTTAAGAATAAACTGGAAAACTATTTTCCAATTAATATACATTTTAAATATAACTTTAAATTATTTCCACATTTTTAAATGTGTGTACCCAAGAATATGAACTAAATTTTGCTTTAGTTTTAAAAGACTATACCAGTCCAGAGGCTCTTACCAAAATTTATAGTGATATTTCTTGTCTCTAAAATTTGCCTATGTGTGTTTTGGATAAAGCTGTACATTTTGTATGCCACTGCAAGGATGAATTCCCTGGCTCAGTATTTAAAATAAAAAACTTGTCATGTAGATGTTTAGTAAGTGTGCATATTCACACTTATTTCATATATTGCACTGGGATAATAACCTGGACTTTTAATAATTCTTCTGCTAAATCAGTTCCTTGCCTTCATCGTATACATGTAAGCAAGAAAAGGAAAAGCTGATGATTTCTCCAGGATTCTGGAGGCAAAACAAGTTCTAATCAAATACTGCTTCAATGATCAGTTTGTTATAGCTTTAGAAGATATTTCAGCAGCCATTGTTACTAAGAATACTGCCTTACATCTGCAACAATTAAAGATTATTCATAACAAGGCAAATTCTATACCCTTCAAAAGGAATATTTTTATGAAAAAACCTTCAAGATTAAAGTTTTAAGTTCAACTCCCATGTGCTATCTACTCTCTTCCATTTGTGTACCATGTTACCAAATAATACATAATCACATTCATCCTAAAAGCCTTTCTCCTGTTTTGCTGCTTCTTCCACTGCTCATACTCAGTATAGGCAGAAACACGTTTAGGACACAGATGGACAGAGATAAAGCAGCCCTGAGGATAAGTCTGGAGAACATACTGTCTCCTGCTGGTTTCACACAATATCCTCAGACGGTACTAACTTTTTTCTAGTGATTGCCCAGGCATTCCCATGGGTATGGCAATCAGAGGGGAGCTCTTGGCAGCACAAGTCTGAGGCTAAATGCCAGGCTGAAGGGGATGTGTGGGCCAGCCAGGATGGTCACAACACCTCAGTGTCCTGTTACTTCTGTACAATGCCCTCCACACCCCACCTTCAGGGACAGTTTTTCTCCCCAGCTCCGCTTAACTGATATAAAACAATCTCCACTGAGAAGTCCATACTGAGTTTTCAAATGAGAAGTGCTGCAGTCTAGCTTCTTAGACGGGCGAATATGTTCTGGAACATTATAACTCTGTTAACTATGCAATGATAACTAAGTTTTCTGGACTAAAATAATGCACCATTATTTCAAATATAATGTCATATCAAAATACATTTGTCCATAGGGGGAAGAATTTGTTAGAAATCACATAAATACCACATGCTGTTATGTTGCTATTTTTTTTTTATATTACTAAGAGTAATGTTACACATGAACAATGTTCTCCACTATGTTTACTTGTGCAGATGTTTTATAAACAATTTCACAATCCTCCCTCCTTGTCCTTTGTACATACTTTGCTAACAGCTATTGATTGACTACTGAAAAGTAAATAGTGAAATTTAACTGAGCATGAGTTCCACAAGTGGCATGCATCCTGTATCTATAAAAGCAAACATATATAATGTCTCTAATTCAGTTTACTTATCTGTACATCTTGTGATTATAGTATGAGAGACAAAAGGTAGTAACATTTAAGATAAATTCCTGCACTGGTATTTGGTTAATAATTTTCATTATAGACTTCACTGGACTAATTGCACAGTTGAAGAGACAGGAGTTAGAGAAGACCTGTTAGGTTTAATTCTAGGTTTTGTATCAGCTTTTTAACCTGGGAAAAGGAGGCAGAGGAGCTTTATGCCATCTGTTCAATTCCATCCCTAATCTGTGGGCGGCCTTATGGTTAACTAAAATGAAGGCAGAATATACTGACTAACTTTTGTGGACCAGCTGTACTGGCCAGGATGTCTGGAGCTCCCTTCACCCAAACTCTTGAGCCTTCCAATGTCAAGGAAGGTGGCAGAAGGCAGGTTTAAGTACACCCACCCCACTGGAGCAGAAGACTGGTAAATCACCTGTTCAAGGGATTACAAATGGGGCCTAGGCTACAGACATCACTGGTATGATTACTGAATCTATATTGTGCCAGACTGTATTCCATAGAGCATTAGAATAATACTCAGGTAATTTATCCAGAACTGGTTTTAAGTAAGTCAGATAATGCACTTGTTGAATTTGCTAGGACATATTTCTGCAATCTGAATGTATTTATTTGTTGTTCAAAAGGAAAAAGAAAAAAAAAAGAAAAAAAAAAAAAAAAAGAAGGATGCCAGGATGCCAGGTGGAGTTCTGTTTGTGTTTCACAGTAATAGTCCTATAGTTGAAATGACTTGAAGATTCTTTTTCTGTATGCTTCTCTCTATTTCTTTCCAAATTTGTTCTCTCTTATCAAAGGAAGAAGCAATGTAACTGCGTGAAAAAATTCTATGACATGTTAGCTTTCCTGGCTGAATAACAGGTGCTATTTGTGTACTTTGAAATACTTTCGAGATTTAAGGAAGTTTAAAGGCTAGGTTTTGATATGATGTTTAGTGGATTAAATAAATGACAGATCTTGAAAAGATCTTTTTGCACTTTAGAACTAGTGGGAGAAAAATGTAATATTATAATAGGGCTGATGGCAAAACACAATTTTAAAATCTGCATTTTTAAAATATCCTAAAATCAAATATTAATTCCCATGATCAAGATCTGGATATATAGATTTAACTCTCTGGATTCAGTGAGAATTTTGTCTCTAAGCAGGCCCTTAATTTACCACAGATACATTGAAAAGAAGATACAAATTTTTATTACCTGTATTAACTGTTAAACTTGGATATTTTAATTGCAAATCCACTTTATTTCTCTTTAAAACTTCCTGAGCTGAACAAGTACCTAGGAATTCCACTGCTTTTTTGAAAGCCTTAGAATAACAGGCTTTATTTTCAATGTCATCATTAAATCGATCTCATACTTTACATAAAACTGTGTGGACATTGAATTGTGCAAGAGTGCGCTCAGTCTTGCTGCTTCTTTATCATTATAAGACCGTACCTGACAGATCTAACATACAGCTGAGGCCCATAAGTTTTGTTTTCTCATACTTATGCCAGATAACTTCACAAAAATTATGTACTTAAATAAAAAAACCCACAATTATATACATCATTATATATATTATATATAATTATATATATTATAATTATATATATATAATTCTACTGTTGTATAGTATGATACAGCTGAGTGTTTTTTGAGGTATTCATGAGCTGTATGACCAGACTGCACTTGTAAGAAAAGGACATTGTATTTCAGTCTTTACCATTTCAAGCTCCATTTCAATATTTATGCATACGTGTATTCTTTTTCAGAGGTACTGATCATGAAAAAATACCATTAAAAGAGTAAGATGAACGTTTGTGAATTTGAATACTACTTGTTATATATCAGTAAAATAACCAAGAACAGATACAAAATGTGACAACTTAGCTATTCCTTGAGGACTGCAGTGAGCAAGCATGTCTCAGATCAGTCTTTTTCATTTTATTTGGCCATGAGGTACTTCAGGATATTTCAAACATTTCTGTAAGTGCATTTACTGCCTGTTTTGAAGGGCTTACTTTTCAAAACATTACCCTACAAAATTTTTAAAATTCCTGTTTGAACCTATTAATACATTGTTGAGAAGTTAGTTTAATGCACATAGGAAACAAAAAGAGAAAATCAAATGTACTTTATATAACAAACTTTTCAAAATACAGCTAGGCAAAGCTAAATGAAAGAAAAATGTGCCTTCAGTATCCATTAAGATGAAATATCTCAATTTATGTGAGTTTCCTGTCTGATTATAACAGCACATACAAAATTAAATACATAAATATTAATTTTATGTATCTCATAAGATGAAGACAATGAAAAAAATAATGTTTACATTTATGGTTGACTCATTAGTGTTTTATTATGTGAAACACTAGGAGGCATCAGTTGGGTAAAAAAGGAGTTCTTTTGAAAAATGGTAAGAAATTAGCATTTAAGTTATCAGCTTGCAAGTTTCATACTTCCAAATGTTAAAGGCTGTACATTATAACTAAATTATGTAAATAGGTAAAACTGTCTCTCTATTCTCGCTGATAAATGACATATTTAATAACATAGGGACAACACTTAAATCAGACTACTATGTTCATATATGCAACACAAAGGATAGTTTTACAGCACATTACATTTTTAAAAATAACAATAATAACTTGTTCTTCAATATTTTAATTTTTGATAAAACTGCTTGTAAGCTCTTAATAGGGTAGGTGCAGTGAATTTAGTATAGTCATAGGTACTTTTTAGTGCATAGGCATTTTTGAAGTCCTAAGCACTTTTAAGAACTTTTAATAGCTGTTTACAGGATATCATCTAGACAAAATACTTTTTTAAAAGAATCCCTGAATACTACTACATTGTAATTATATTTTCTGAAAGCAGTGTGTTAAGCAGTGTTTATAAAATTTGTATAACAATGCTAGAAGTGGCTCTACCTTTCACTAAAATGTCATGCAAAATCAGTAACGTCAAAATTGAGTTTTCCTCACTTCAAATTGCAATTAACAATGACTAAGCTACAGAGTTATAGTTGTCTCATAAAATAATCAATTAAAATTGAAGTGTGCCTTGCCATGCTGCTGCAATCAGCTTTTATCTCTGCCCAATCAAAATGACATGTGAACTGCCTAATCCTTCTTTTGTAAGGCGCATAAGACTTTGTTGTCACTGTTGGTTTTGTGAATCGCCTCTATAAGCTGGTCTGATTTCCTAAAGATGACAGATCCCAGTGAATAGACAAGCTCTCCTGCACTGCAGTCAATGAGACAGTGGAGAACTGAAGACACTAGATTTTAATCACCTGTCCAAATGCAACATTGACCATCAGTTCTGAGAAAATGACCTTAAAGATGGTCAGAAGACCCAAATAATTACTTTTAAAAATAGAAAATTAAGAAATTAAATTTTTAACTTGCACCATCAGTTGTATTTGTTGACCAGAGTTCTTCTAAGCCCGTTTTGTTTCTGAAATGGGATGAAAAATTGTATGTTCATCCTTTTGAAATACCAAAATGTTAATCCTACTCCTAAGCCCAAAGTTTTCTAGATGTTCTGAATTATATATAGATTTTTTTTTTTTTTTATTTTATACCTAAGTTACTATATAGCCTAATGAGGGTATAGCAAAATCTCCCTGCTGATATTGTATAGCAAAATTTAAAAACTTGAAACACAACACAAATATAACTGTTTTGGTTATTCTCCAAAATGCTAATGCAAGGATTATAAAATCCTTGAAAATATGTAACACCTCATGTCAGTACATCTTCATCATCAGTGTTTTCAAAAAAACACCCGTATAACTTACTTGATTTTTGGATAAGTTATCATGCAATGTCAAACAGGAAAAAGTGAACCATATGTATCAAAACCCAAATACTTTTTCTTTCAAGCACCTAATAGCAATTAATGACTTCTTGCTGAATGAGATGTAGGAATATCTTTAGCTGTCTCTGAAAATGAACTAAACTATTCTGGTGAACAATAAATTAACCTGTTACAGAGAAGCAAAATTAAAAAAAAAAATTAAGTTGGCAAAAGTATTCTATTCACAACTTCTGCTTAGTATATAAGTTTATATATAATGATATTTCTCTACTAAATATCAAATATTTCATAGGCAATATCAAAATATTTCATAGGCAAACTTTTGGGGAAAACTTCAGAAAGCTTTATTTCTCTTTGTCTATGACATTTTAGGTGTTTTAAAAAACAGAACCATTTAAGAGAGGTACCTCTGGATTTGATTATACATGTTGCAGGTAGATGAAATGCTCAAAAAACCCCCCCAAAACCAGCTGATCCCATATTAGAAGAAAATTTACAGAAAGTAAGTATTTGTATTAATTTTCTTATGGCGCTCCTAAACTCAGGAACATAACTCTAAAAGACTTATCTCACACACTATTCATCATTTAGTACAAATTTCTATAAGGCTCTTAAACTTAAGTTTCTTTTTTCTTGGTCAAGTAATCATAAGAGGATACTGGCACTACCTGATCCTTGCATTCCTTTATAGAGCATTGAAAGTGACACTCTTTACATCTCTGTCCTATGAGACCTTTGGGACAGACAAGAGGTTTAGGTCTCCTCGGGGCCTGATCCTGTAAATAATTATCCCTGTGACTTGTTCATTTTCACACAAGTAGTCTCAGTGTTGTCAGTGGGACTAGTTGTGTAGGAATTGCTTGCATGAAAGAAGGTTTCCATGTTCAGGTCCCAGAATTATCTCCTCATGATAGCTATGTAGGGAATATTTGTAAAAATAGATATGAAAAACAAGTGTTTTAAAATAAAAGTACGTATATGACAAGGAACATTGACACCATGAATTAAGGGTCATTGTCTTAAATTCTTTTTCAGGGAATTTTTCTATTACTTCCAAAGGGACTTAACCAAAAAAAGAGACTTCAGTGTTAGACTCAGTATGAATTATGTACTCATTGATATGAAAAAATAATATAACAGGCATTTTAAGAAAAATGATAAAGTAAGAAAGTTTTTCAGGTTTGGTGGTTGTTGTTTGGCTTTTTGTTTGTTTGCTGTTTTTTTTTTTTTAAAGGTAACTGAAATCAGGTAACAAAAGTAGTTTACAAAATAACAAATCTCCAAAGTAGCTATATGTCTGATCCTTTGAACTGGAAATCAGTATGTATGTAATACGTACTGGTTCACAGGTGGTAACATTTCCATTCTCTGCCAAGCCTCTAGGGATTAGCTATTATATTCCATATAAATATCTTTACTCTTCAACCATAATAGCCATGAAAGTGCCAACGAAAGGAATCTAGTCACAGTTGTATTTAATATAATTTGGTTACCATTCATTTTGTAAAGTAAAGATATGAAACCAGAACATTTGCCATTAATTTGATCGTCACATATGTGCTAGGAAAATTTTGTGTCAAGGCAATTCTTTTCTGATCACTAGTAAAATACTGGTGAAGTGCCTTTCTCTGCTTATTTTTTTATATCTTTAGTCTTTAATTGTGTATTACAGGATTTGTTTAATTTAAGAAGGAAAGTATTTGGTAATAATAACCATTATATACAATAAAGAAAATAAAACTTTTGTACAAAACACAATTCCCAGGTACCCCCAATGATCCATTAAGTTTTGTTTTGCAATGTGCTGCTTTGCCTTCTTTTTTCTGGCTGTTGTTTTTTTGGTGGGGTTTGGGTTTGGTTTGTTTTTGGTGTGGTGTGGGGTT
>JAWWEV010000095.1:546675-565442 GCA_035583235.1 Hafferia zeledoni
ACTCAGATAATTTCAAAGATAATAGGATATATATTCCAGGAGCACAGTTTAAATGCTTTATAAACCACTGCAAAGAGATGACATGTATATGTTTCTTTGCAAAATCATTTAATTGCAAAAAAAAAAAATATCTGCAAGGCAGGCACAGCTGACACATTAACTTTAAATAAATTGGCATGCCATTACTAAAATGGTGTTATACACATCAAGCAATGATTACAGAAAGCCTTTGTCACAAGAGTACCTGTAAGTACATAACACAGTGGAGTTTTGCTCTCCAGGTTTTGCTTTTAATATAAATCTCAATAAATAGTACTTTGTAATATTAAATGCAATAAACATTAAATACTCACCACATACACCCTCTTTATTGTCAAAATCATCTGCCTTCAATGCTTTACTTAATCTTTCCCATAGTAGTTACTTCACAGTTTACAATTCTTGTTCGGCACCTTAAGATGTTTAAAAGCACAAAAGTAGTATATTATTAAAATGCAAACCTATAGTACTTAAATATAGATAAGAAGATTAATGAAACAATTTCTATAAAAAGACTATAAGTCTTTACTGATGTGCACTTAGGCCTAACTTACTCGTAAGTAACTTGACATTTTCAGAAGCTGTTATAAACTCCATCTGAATCCTACCTTAGGGATGCTACACTATCAATAAAATTACAAAACTATTGATTGCAGACTGTACTCATTGTCCAGTCAGTGTTTATGCTTTTACATGCATTTTGGAAAACATAGCCATCTGATTGTTTAATAAATGCCTGTTTAAAAGTCCAGGCCAAAATGTAAAGCTAAAGCTTGGCATATTAATTAATTCCTTCTTTTCAGGGCAGGTGTCTGTGGTGACAACACCCAGGCATGCATCTCCTGGGATCCACCTGCAGTAAGGCAACACTGGGTAGCACTGGGAGAACCTTTTTACCGCAAAATGCTCGTTGTTCTCTGTACCTATGGCTGTGGAGAACGACTTGGTCCAGAGGAGCCTCTACCCTGACCCTTCGCACCTGCACACACATCGGTACCCCGGTCTTCTCTTCATTTGTTTATTGACATATTATTTCTAGGGGCCAGGATGTCCCTCAGGCTGCGGTAGCAGGGGAGGCACCGCAGGAGGGGGTACGGCACCGGTGCCCGGCCCCATCTCCGCGGGCACGGCGGCCTCGGGTCTCCGTGAGGGGCAGGGAGCTGCCGGAAGGCCGGGAATCTCTCCAGAGCTGCCAGCGGGCCGGGGGGCGCTCCGGCGGTGCCGGGTGTTGCGGCAGCCGCCGCCCCCTCCTTCTCCTCCCCGATCCGTCGGGAAGGCGCTGAGGCGGCGCGGGGGGCGGTGTGAGTCCGGCCGGGCGCCGCTGACGCCTGAGCGGGTGGTCCCGGGGAGGGAGGGCAATGGGAGCGGTGGCTGTCCCACTGCGGCTGGAGAAGGGCAGCCAGAAAGGATCTTTGGGACGGGACGGGAAAGGGTTGGGAAGTCCTGACCAAAGGCTGCCTCTCGCGGGAGGCTGGAACCTGAAACCTGCCCTGAGTCGGTCTGCTGAACTGCCCCATCTGGCCTCTCCGGAGCCTGTCCACAGCCTTTGCCCACCGCTCCGACCTTTGGAACGCGTGGGTGTCCCTGGTGTGGGAGGGCGAAGCACAGCTCTGCATGCTCAGGTTGCAGGTTGTGTCTGCTCAGAGCCTGGAGCACAGGCTGCCCTGGAGCAGGGAGAGTGGGAGGGTGGGCGGTGGGAGCCGGGGGCAGGGGCTGCAGGGAGGGCTGGAGTGCACCCACGTGTGGGGCTGGGCTGGTGAAGCTCCAGCAGCACATGCGGACTGATGGGTGTCCGGCAGGGCAGAGTTGCAGCCATGAGTGAGGGGTGTAGCAACGCTTGGAAAGGCATCCTAAGTCTGTGTTAGTCCTCGATAGAGGACTTGGAGGTCGACTAATCTGGGGCATTATCCGTTACTTTCCAGCCTTTTTGAAAGTTGTTTTTCCAGTTCTCCCTGATTCCCTTTAAAAAAAAAAAAAAAAAAAAATATATATTTTTGATGGTCCCTTGCTGATATTTTCAAGGGCCTTTGCAGGGAGGAGACTGATTGTAGAGAAAAAAAAATGTTGCCAAATGCTCTAAGTCAACAATGAAAAGAGGGTTTGTTTATTTTGCTAAAATTATCCAGTTCTAGTAATCTGAAGTGTTTCATTGTTACCAAGGGCAGTTTCTGAAACTTTAGTTTGTAAGTTGATATTGTCCTTTAAATATCTCATAAACAACTGCCCAAAGATTATTTTTATCCAAGAATTCTTTTTGCTGTTAACGCTTTTTTTTTTTTTAATTTCTTTTTAAACTGTTTTCAAACTAGAGACAGGACATAACTTCTTCATAGTCGAATATGTTTTATTTGAAATATTGTATATTACTTAAATTGCCCCAGAAAGTGTAAAATAGTATTTATTACTTTGTGAATGCCCACACAGACTAATATTAGAATCAGATCTGGGCCTGGTGATCTGGTGATAACCACTCTTTTTTTTTTTTTTTTTTTTTTTTTTGCTACACATGCATTTTAGAAATAGGTAATACGTAAGGTATGTAATTTTTATTTCTAATTTTATTTTTTTAATGTGACTGAAATTGCATCTGAAGGAAGTTAGCAGCAGTAGAAATGTTAAATCTTGTGCTTGGTGTGGAACATGGGTGCTGTGGAGCTCATGTGGCATGTCCAGAGTTCCCTGAAGTCTATTGAAATCCAGTATACTCTGGAAGGTTGAGATGAGTGACTAAAATGGAAGCTCAGCTCTATGTCAGTGGCCACTCATATCCTATTTCTGCCTCAGAATTAATTTGAGTGTGCTGTAACTCCAGTTCCTGTACCAGCCACTGTCTGTCTCTAAGTCATTCAAATGTCCTTATCATCCTATGGCAACATTCCATCAAATGTATATAGTTTATATATACACATATGTATTTTAGGGGTATAACACTTGTAGTTGGTGATCTTACTTAAGTATAACTAAAGGAAAAATTTAACCTACTAACCTCTCCCCCACTGAGATTGAGGGACTCCAAAAATGTGAGTCTAGACTTGCATGAAAGAAATGCATCAAAGGTTTTGAAGTTTTTCAGTGCTAGTCAGAAATTGGCAAGCAATATTTTAGTCTCAGACAAACTCGAAACCTCAGTAAGTAGTTTAAATTTTACACCCCTTCCCCAATCTCTTCTGACATAAAGCTCATTAAGTAAAATTTCAAGCTAAATGGGCCTTTTTTTTTTCCTATGCAAAAATATAAAAATAGATCATATATGAGTTTAGAGTGAAAATTTGGAATCAATTTCCCATCTTAGTAGGATTTAAGTACAGGAATGTATTTGAAGATTTTCATGAACTGCTGTTCATCAGTCTGATTATTCTGCATCTTCCTATGCCTCAGAAGGATCAGAAGGTTTTTCTTAGGTTTTGTTTGTTTGTTTTAAAGCAAGGCATTTGGTGGAAGTGTAATTTATTGTAAGGTTTAATACAACCATGATTAAAGTCTCTCTAGATTATTACACAACTTTCATGCAAAAAATACAATATCTTTTTTTTTTTTAAATTTCAATTCGATTGCTAATATGGAAGAGCTATCTCTCAGAGACTCTAGAGTTGATGCAGACTAAGGCAAATTTGTATTTAATTGTTAATTTATGCAGCTTTAGAAGTTTTAAATCTCTTCACCATTAGTTAGGTATTTCTAAAGAAGTTCCTGATAGGGCAGTTCCTCCTCCTTATACCCAAAAGGAAAGTCTCCCAGAAATTGTTTCAGAATTAGTAGTTAAGTAAGAACCACCCTTGTTATTCCTGCTGCCACTTTTATCCATGTGACTGCCCTCCATTGAATAAGGAGAATCTCCCCGTGATTCCCTATCATTTGTGAAAAATTGGTGGGGTGGGAGGAGAGGATGCAAAGTTTTTTTTAAGGCTGCACATTCCTTCTGTTTTCCAGAAATGGAATTGCCTGACTAAGGTATTGTGATATTTTCAGATATTTTGACAAAAAAATTTCAACCCAAAACAAGAAATATGATTGCACTCCATTACTAATTGTGTGACACTCAAGCTTTTGTCTGTCTTACACTGCGTGATGATGTGATACAGAAGCAGACAGCCATAGATGGCCAGAAAATGCTTAATTAAGTATTCTGCAGCTGCTACAAATTAGATCAGAATCTGCATCTGTGAAGACAATGAAATTCATGGTAATTTTGAGGACCAAGCAAAGTAGAGATTTGTTTTGGATAGACCTCTAGCCACAATTCAAACAAAATTCAAACTCAAATGTTCCAAGGGGGGGAAAAGGTTGGTCAACGTCATCTGCCTTTGCTGAAAGCCACTATGGTTTCCTATTCCAGCTATAGATACATATTCCACTGTAGCACGTGTAAGGCAGCTGTTGCAGTATTCCTAACCTGTTCTCCGCCCCCCTCCCCCCCCTCCTCCTCCCCCTCCCCCTCCGCTTCAGTAAAACTAGTTCTCAGGAGTTTTCCAGACTAGAGTTTGAGCTATACAAAAAATCGCACTCAGCTTTTTTGCTGTTTCTCTGATAACTTGTCTCTGTTTTAGATTTCATACCACTTTCTGGAACCAGAGTTGGACAAATTTTGATGGTCAATGATCTGACCTTTTCTAATAGAATATGCTGTGTGATATTTGCAGCACAAATTGACTATAGAAGAGAAGAGCAATAGATTAGTACGTGGAATGAGAGAATGAAGATTCTGCTGGGAAACTCTTTTTTACAGATATGCTTGCATGCAGATATCAAGAACAAATAGCTTATTCTCTGGACATATTAGGAAAATGCACAGATTTTAGGTGTTTATGAACTCTTCAGTACTGAATTCATAGTTTTATTTTACATTTGAACAGCTCGAAATCCAAGTGCTTAGCCATAAACGTGTCTTCTGAGTGATACTGTAATAGGAATATCTGTTATAAAAACACTAATTAATATAAAAATTTTATTCGATATTTTAGGGAGGCTTTTTGAAGGTTGACAGCTCTTCTAGATAAGTGCAGAAGACCCCATAACCTCTGAGGCCATAAAATATAATTGCACAATAGTTGGGTAAGCTTTTAAATGTAACAGTGCCACTCTTGCTTATCTATTTGAAACTTCCATGAGCCGCCAAGTGTGATGTCATTGGTTATAACTCTTTCCATGGAAGCATAGTTGATATTACTGAAGTTGAAAGGAAACTAAGTCTCAGATCATGCTTGGATATGTACTTTGTTTTGAATGTATTTTGTCTGAAATTTCTGTTGTTTTATGATCTAGTTTGAGCATCTTTCTACAGCTCCTGTATTTTGAAGACAGACATAAGTTCCCATTTCTGGTCTGCTGTGTTCTGCAAGTCTCCACCAGTCAGACCAGCAAGACCCAAATTCAGCAGTGATGCTACAGATAGCTACCCTAGACATGGTTAAAAGGGAAGAAATCTGATTACTAAGTTGAAGGTTCTGCAATTGTGGGTTATTATTTTCGTCAGGCAGTTAAAAACTATACAGAGAAAATGTCTTTTTGTTTTTGTTTTTTTTGTTTGTTTGTTTGTTTTTGTTAAACAATTCTATTAACTCCATTCAAATACATATTGAAAGTTCTTGAACTGACATATGTTGTTATCCTCTTTAGTTACTCTCAGTAACAAATAAATACGTTATGGTGTCACTAGTGCTTGTCTTTGACCTTTTAGATCTACAGCAGTTGGAAGGTCTGTGCTGTAAAGCCTCTTTATCTCTGGATGTGATTTAATTGTGCTCTTGGTTGTAGCTCATCTAAAGGAGCAAGAGATGGGAAATAGATACATATTTGGAAGCGAGTTGTGAAATTTTCTAGCTTAAGGGACACCAAAGGGTCTTTTTGAGGTCTGGATATTTATGTGAGGGAAGATGAGGCGAAAGCCATACAGGCAGAAATAATTTAAGAGGACTGTTGCTAGTGGTGGATTAAAGTGAAATTCAATAAGCAATTCCCACATTATTTTTGCAGGTAAAACCCGACACTTTTAAAGATATTTAAAGAGTGTTTTCTCCTAGGAACAAGGGAACCAAGTGCTGTTTTGCCCTAAGTGAGAGCTGGTTCCCTTGTATTACTGAGGAAGAATATAACCCAAAATCTCATTGTGGTGAGATTGTGATGGAGTATTAAATGGCTAATTAACTGATTTAGTGCAAGGACTCAAAATTCAATAGACGGCTGTATCTTTCCAAGGGTAGGAACTATCTCCTGATAGGCAGGTAGATGATTTCACAGTCTTCTATTTTTCTCAACATTGACATACTCTTTCTTTAAAATTATCAAATACAATAATAATTTATTATTAAGAAACATTCTTTCTACAATAATTTCAAGTTCAGGAGGTGGATCAATACTAGGGAAAGGGTTATTTGCATATATTTATATTGTATATAATATCCTGCTTCCACTTCAGAAACCAAAGGAAAAGAATGACTGCAGCAGATATCTATAGCAAAAACTATAGGAAGCATCCATTTTGTATACTTCCATATTGGCATTGTTATAGCAATAAAAGAAAGTAGAGAGAAAGGAAAATTACTGAATGAGAGCTTTTTTGTTTAAAAACCCCCAAACAAACAGAAGACAAAACCAGCAACCCAGATGCAGAAAGATTTGTTTTGCAGGATTAATCCTTAGCAGCTGCATATCATACTATTCAGCTTTTGATTTTTTGCCCTGACAGATGATTGTATGTTTCAGCATACAGTGCATTAGCTACATTAACATTATATTGATCTTCATGTGCTTCATGTGCTATAAGCAGAACTTTTAAGTATATATGTAGAACTAGTAATTCTAGACATATATTTATAATGCTATATATATTTATAATGTTATGTAGATATAGATAAAGCGGTAATTGTAATTTCATTTGCTCTGGGTATTATTTTATTTATTTTTATTATTATCATCTGTGCACTAATTTTGCATGCTTCCAGCAAACTTTTATACCTTAGCCTAAATCTAGATGCTTGTTCTTTGTATTTATTTGACTTGATTTAGAATCTAGTGCCTTTAGAGCTATGCAGAGAAAGCACTGTTGCTTTTGTCTTTATTGAAAATTTCTTAAGTGGTGCTTTCAGACTTTGCTAGTTGCTTTCAAAGGAACAAATGCCATATCTGACAATGCAATAAATTGTCAGTACTGTGATTGGAGAAGACAACTCTGTTAACAGTTTGTGTACCTGTGCACTGTGACAACGGGTATATTTTGAGACCTCTCCTTATTACCTTGTTTCTGTTGAATGTACAGAACATAGGCATCATTAGAATGGGATAGTAGGGAGGAGTTGTGAGCAGTGATGGGAGTATTGTGTGAATGCCGATGGTGTCTTCACTCGGGAATGGGGCACGGTGGGGTTCAACAGTGGGGAGTGGCTGCAGAGAGCCAACCTTTTGCAGCCACCAGGACAGCTCAGGGGCATTGATTCCCCCAGGCAAGGCAGTGGCTCTGTACATTGCCAGGTCACTGGCAAGGTGGAGAATTCTCCACTGCTTGCTAATGTGGTCTGATCCTTTGCTTTCCGGGTTGACCATCTCAGACTAATAACCAACAAATTTCTGAACAAAAACATTAGTTAATGAAAGTTCATGAAAAAGGTTATATGTATTTTGTAGAATAAGACTTTGCTTGCTGTATCAAGGGGAATATAATTAGAAATTTAAAGTGTATATTACATTCTTTTTTATATATATATATATAATATATTAAAAATATATATAATATAAATTAAATATCTATACCTTTATATCTATATCTATATCTATATCTATATGGACATACCTACACTTTATAATAGAAATATAAAAAGGCAAATTTGCATATTTTAAATGCTCTTGTGTGAGGCAGCAATTAAGACAATTCATCTTACTTTTGCCCTGAATTTTTATCATGCATTCAGTCTTCTTATCTAACTTTTACATGCAACTTCATTGCCTTGGGTGGAAACAATCCAGTTTTTACCAGCATAAGTGAAAGGAGAAGGCAAGAGATACCTTGAAAATACCACGTAACACCATATGAAAAGCTGTGAATTAACTTGACGAGCACAACCCAGAGCCACTAAATTGCAATTTTTGCCAAAACTTTGTGGTTAAATCCCCTTTTTCTTTATATGCACCATGAAATAACGAATATAGATGTTTTCCTGACACTAAAGCTGGGATTTATTGGAAAAAACCCCAAACATGTGGTTGAAAGTTGAGCTACACTGTAGCTTTTCAAAATAAAAAGAAAAAATTAAGAATAAATTGCCATAGTTTACAAAACAGACAACAGAGTTTTTGATTAATGGGGAGTAGTTGGTAGAAAAATAAAGGAATGTATGAGCCATTTCATTAATAACAGAAATATTTTAGAATGTCACTTAATGTGCTGAAGTCTGTTGATGAGAAAAATAAAAACCAGAAAGACCAATAAAAGGCATTCATTTAAATTTAGTGGTATAAATTATCTAGTGAGTAATCTCCACCTTTTGAAACATTAAACAATCTTTTTCCAGAAAAATAAAACATCTTATACCGACCTTTCATTTTACAAAATACTCTTTTCCCTAAACCTAACTTACCTGGAATTTCATGAAATTATCCAGGAGTTTGTTACATTAGTTACTGTTTCTGAGCCTTTCAAATCAACACAGTAAAATGCTGATGAACTTACAGTGTACAGAACAAAGGGCCCTAAACCAATGTTTTTCATGACTAGTGTGGCATGTTCAATGACTAGTTAAGTCCAGGAACTGCCATTACTACTTACTGACTTTGGATTTAACAGTATTTGGGTTTAATGACATTTTAGGGGATTTGGTTTCCATACATTACAAATACTATGTGTGAAACATCGAAGTTTTACAGGCATTGCTCAGTTTAAAGGCAGCTCTAGTTTTGGGGGCTTTGCTTTGTTCTATATACATGCTTCATCTGAAAAAGTATCTTATGTATTTAGAGATTTACTTTATGCTTAGACTCGTCATGGTTTATTCTACTGGCCTTTTATTCTCACTTATGGTAGGATATCTTTTTGGCAAAAAAAAAAATTGGGATTATTTTCATATAGCACATTTCAGAAACCAAGATAATCTCTTCTCCACTTTTACTGTCTCCCAAAATCAAGAAAATGGATGAGGATTATGCCTGATCTACCTCGCCAAGGTAGGAGTTCCCTGTCAACTGTACTGGTCCCATATCAAGAAGCCTAGCAAAAACAAAATCAAAGATCAAGGATTTTAAAAATTGTTATTATTCAGGTATTATTATTCAGCCTAATCTTAGACTATCCACTGCTGATAAATCATTTATTTTCACATATGGGGTATATCCACGGCAGAAATAGTGTAACTGTATATTGATGTATGATTCCCTTTGCTCATCTGTTAGTGTCTACTATGGTGTGCAGTGAATTAAGAATATGGAATCTGTTACTGAAAAAGATTCATATGGTCAAGTTTTCTGCCTGCTTACTTGCTTAAATAAATGTTTTCAATTTAACACTACAATTCGTAATGAATATTGTGAAACAAAGTCAAAAGAAAGAGTTCTTGAAATAGAAATAATAATAAAAATACTTTACTATCCTCCAAAAGATTTATTGTAACTTGTGGACACACTTTCCTGCATTTTCACATTACTTGAAATCTTATCATTCTAGAGAAAATAAATCTTTTCCCCCTCCATTGTCTAGTGTAAAAGTTCTTAGGCAAATTAAAAAATAAACACACAGTCATAATTTGGGGGTTTAAAATAAGGATATGTGTAAATTAATGATGTCTTTAAAAAGCATAATGTCAAGCAGTGCTCTCATGTAGCCTCTGTTTTACAAGGTACGTTTTCCCTTAGTGTAATGCAACAGTTCTGTGTGATAATGCTTTGATTATCAAGTCTTGTAAAATTCCCTAAACATTGTTAATTTCACTCCCTTTTTTATTTCAAAGTAATCCTAGTTGATGTTCAGAAGGTGTTTCTAAGGTTCAAAATGTCTGTTGAAGCTCCAAAGATCATGAGGAGTCTACAGACAACGAATCATTTTGATTTATTTGAAAATTGCCAGGATAACTCATTTGTTTTAAAGAAGGCAGATGGGGGGCACAGAGTACACCCCCAGCTAGCACTGTCTGGCTTCTGCTGTTCCTATGTGTAATCCTCTACATAGAGGATTCTTTCCATTCAGAATCATAGAAACAGTTTGAAAGAAACCAACTATAAATATCCAATCAGTTTCAAGAAATTTTTCTTGGCAACAGAAGTTAAAATCAAACGCCATATCAAATAAAATGCAAAGCAGGCTACAAAACTTATCTGCTTTCTTGTGAAGAAAGCTTTGTGAGCATAACCACGAGCCCAGAGCTGAATCCCCCAGTGCTATGACAAGCAGAACACTCTGAAGACATAAGAATCATTTTTTAATTGTTTTCTGTATTAAAACTCACCAGTGCCTTTCTTCTGCTTCTCCAGGAAGTTGTACCCGTCAGCACCTGCTGAGGGCTTTGTTGATCAAACTGGTAGGTAAAAAAATTCCTGTAGAATAAAGCCAGACCAGCTGGCTTTGAAGAGAAGCCCCCCAGTTTGGGTTGTGTTTGCCTCACTCACCCTCTGCTCTGCAGACCAGGGCTTTTTCTTCTTTGGATGTTGACCTGTAGGCTGTGTGATGCAGGCGCACAAGTGTCTGGCAGGCCAAGGTGCACCTGCTTCTGTCACTCTCGAGTAAATTTAGCTGTAAAAGGTATCACTGACAAGCAGACCTTTGTCAGTGCTGGCAAACGAACACAGCATTGCCATCCCCCTTCAAAAGTACACAGAGGGTTCAAATGGAAAATATCAACTTGGTCATCTTACTCAGGAATCGCTTCAAGAAGAAGGAAGGCCAAACAGCTTGTACATGGCAAAAAGATTTCCTCCTTTACATAGGTGTTAAAATTACAGTATTCCAAGAATAATCTCTGAAAAAGATGAGGCTTTGTTCAATTAATTGTGCCTGGAAGGAGACTTTTTTAAAAATGGGAATGTAGCACACACAAATTTCAGTTTATGTTACTAAATTGCGTTAAGTTTTAAAGCTGATTGCCTTTCTTTTCACTAACTCATTGTGCTCTTTTATCCAAAGAAATATTAGAAGACTAAAACGTCTCAAATAGGAGGTATTAATCTCATTCCCAAAATTAGAAAGCATGCAGTGTTGAGAGACTGGATGTCAAAATTGCATGTTCATAGCACTTATGCAGTGGTAATCTAGGAACCAGCCACTTTTAAAATGGGAGCTAAAGTAAAGCGAGATTCTTTTGAGAGAGGTGATCAAAACTTGATGTTGTTCTTACTGGATTGAGGTAAGGGTATTTAGAATTTATATGTGGCCCTTGTTTTGTGGGTTTTTTTTGTTTGTTTGTTGGTTGGTTGGTTTGGTTTGGTTTGTTGTTTTTTGTTTGTTTTTTGTTTTTTTCTTCCTGAAAGTGGCTTCTGGTAATTTAAATAGAAAGATGTAATTTGCATCAGTGTGTCTTCTCACAGAGTGAAGAAAAGAGTCACCAACATAGGTTTGTGGGGACTGGTAGCAGCATACCTAGAATACTCCATTTTCTCTAGTTGAAAACTATGCCATAAACTCAAACAACTTTAAGGCAATAATTTTAAAAGACTGTACTTTGCCAGAATATGCTGTTTTAAAGGGTCAAAATGTTCTTTGTGGAAAAGATAATGAGAAAAAGTGTGGGTCAGGAGCTCTTTGTAAGATAAACAAGGTTCCTACTTATTTATTTGTATAAACAACCACTCAGCATGCTGTATGTCTCTGCAGGACCACCCTTTCAGATAGAAACATCAACCTTATTGGCATCATCCTGTATCTATGGAAACATTTTAAGTACTTCTCTCTCAATATTCTCTTATTCATGGTTTAAGAGCTGAGTACTGAGTAAGTAAGTGTTTTTATTATTTCCTTGGTGAAACTTGGTTCTTGGGGTTCATATCTGTCATAATAAAGATCTTGTACTTTCATCATATTTGATAAACTGAAGTGTTTTATTTCAAGCCTTCTATCAGTTCTTATTCTGAGATTAATGTTCTGAAAGTCCTAATGAATGAAAATTCTGAAGCTTTTCATTATCCATTACTGTTTGAAAAATGATCATAATTCACATTACTATCAGACTTAGTTGCTGTTCTAATAGTGTTCAACTAGTCTGATTTTCTGTGTTTCTGAAAAAGAAATAGGAAAAAATAATAAGCAAATAGACTATTTTCTCTTGGCAACATTCATACCCACCTATGCCAGTGCTTAGTGGGTCACAGAAGTTAAGATCCTAACAGTCATCTTGAAACTGAACCTAAAGACTGCAAATAAAGGAGATGCTTTCACATAGAAATAAATGAAAAATAAAATAATCATTTTCCTATTAAAATGTGTGCCCCATGACTTAGTTAAAATATCAAAGCACAGAGCTAAGAAAAATAAAGAATTTTATGTCTCTGTATTTCCATACAGAGAAAGAAACATAGACATGAACTATGTTTGTTTTAAAAACTATCATTCTGAACAAGATCCTTTGCAGATCAGATGTAGTTATTTCAACATTGCCTTGGCTCAAAATCAACTTTCTTGGAATTCCACCTATTAATTGGTACAACTGATGCACACTTTTAACATACTTTGATTTAAAAAGTATGAAAATGATTTATCACTATCAATTAGTTAACATCCTGTATGTGTTTATTAAAATCCTGTCTTAACTTTGTTTATAGACAACATTTTCTTCACCGGAGCCAGACTATGACAGTGAAATACCTTGCTAATTACTGTTGCTATCAGAAAAACTCATTTCTGTCTGGAAAGATCCAGTAGTTCTCACTGAAATCCAACTGGTTTAGAGTCTTGGTTTGCTAAGTTTGTATCCCTGCATATTATTTCCATTTACCGCTGTTACTGTTTTTATTTGACACGTTGTCTCCACAGTGTAGTCCCTGCTGAGTGCAGATGGCACAAATGATCTCTCCACTGATTAGGCTGGAACAGTCTTTGCATAAAAACTCTGTAAAACTTTTCTATATGATAAAAGTTGTTACTTTTCACATGCCAGATTCTCTGTACCAGGTTTATACTTTAGTTTATTTATATGCGCTTACCAATGTTTAAAGGTTTTATTTAAGAATGATTGTGGTATGGGCCAGTTGAAACTACCTGACCCACTGTGAAATCCTCAGAGAGTGATCTGTCCGTGAGCTTGCCCATTTGCTCTGCAGATTGCCACATGGGACCTAGGATTGTGATTGCTCTCAAGAACTTTTACTCTGAGCCATAAGCATACCCTAAGCATATCAGAGAGGTGAAACTTTCAGCCTTCAGAGAAGGATGCAGCACACATGACAATTTTCTCATTTCCCGTTCATCATGTGCCTGACCTTGCTACAAGGTTGCTGGGGTACTAATTGGGGAAGCAGAAAGAGCCTAGTCTCAGCTCAGCCCTCTGTGCATTCAGCCTGATACAGACCAGGAGGCTCTGACCTTGCTTATCATCCTGAACAAATAAAATTTCAGTTACATACTTGAATGGATTGCTCAGGTGCACTGCAAAATACAGTGAGGGCTGAGCTTGACCCTGCTATGTTGAAATGGGGAAAGCATGCCCTGTTTCCTCTGTGTAACTGGCAAAAATTCAATTCCTCCTAGTCATAGACCTCAGGGAAAGAAAGGGATGAGGAATATTGGTAGTGGTTTCACTTGGGCACATAAATCTAAGTAATATGTTCTCAGCTTTATGATTTTTAGCTTTTTAATCCAAGATGTCTTTTTTCCCTAGCATTTGTTAAAGAATCACTTCCAAAATGCTAGAAAGTCAGCCTGAGCATATTGCAGATAAAATCTGTCTCCCTTCTCCATCACGTAAAATAGAGATACAACATTTGGCCTATATTCAGTTTTTCAGGTGCTAAAAAGCTATGACAAAACTGCACAGATCGTATGATAATGGGGCATATTATACAACTCTAGATCATCATATGCCCAACTTATTATTACTATTTTAGTTCTTCACAGATCGCTTTTCTAGCACCATCAACTTAGATGTTCTTTGGAAAAATAAAGCCTCATTGAATGTTTTTTTGAATTTATAGATCAAATACAAATAAGGGAGAAAAAAGAAACAACAAGAAAAAAAATGGGGAATATGGCAAAGGAGTAGGTAGCATTGCTGTGAAAACAAGAGTGAGCTGAGTTGTGTGAAGGCTTTTAAGTAGCATCAGCAGACTAAAATGAAGACAAGGAATTCTCCAAGGAGTACCTCATGTTATTTTGAAGTCATCAGAGCAAAAAAACCAGGCCTTAAATTCTGACCCTTCCATTCTTAAAGTATACCCAGTTGAAAAGGACTGATAAAAAAATCTGACTGAACGAAAAGCAGCTACATTTGAGGAACTCATACACAACAAAAGTGGCTCAAATTTGGTTTGGAAAATGGGTGGAAATGCTGAAAACAGAGCAAGGCGATGGAGTGTGAAACTTCCCGTTCATAAATTTACTGAAATAGGTGCAATACAGCATTAAATATATGTGTGAAATTGCATGTGGCCCTCTTGTATCACTGTGCAGAATCTGAAAGCAGAAAGGATGTAAATATACATTTGGCAAACGAGATGGAGGGCAATGTTATATAAATTTTCCTAAGACAGAAGAGGACCTAAGTTTGGTTGGTTTCTTGGTGGGTTTTTTTTGGTGTTTTTTGTTTTTTTTTTTTTTTTTTTTTTCCCCCGAACAAAGAGTAAATTGAAAAATACAGACAGTAGAGGTGTTGTAGGGAAAGGGCAAGTTCAGCTGCAGCATTTTGAACCATTTTGTGAAAAGGGTGTAGGACAGGATTAAGGTAGATAAGGTGAGGTGTCTGTCCACTTAAGTGGTTGTTAGCAGTTGTGGGAACCAAAAATTCAAAGTGGAAGAACTTTAGGGAAAAAGTTTCAAATAATACTTCAGAAATATGTAGCTCCATAAATGAAGGAAAAGAATGGAGTAAATATAGAGTGAGAGAGGAGGTAGTGAAAGAGACAGAGGGAAGAGATGATGTTTAAGTAGGAGTGATCCTGTTTGTGGCAGAGGCTGTTTGTAGGCAGAAGCAGATACATACCTGTAACAGAAACAGTCAGATTTAGCATAAATGTATCTAAAGGAAGGAGAAAAGATAATCATAGAATCATAGAATTCTGAGCTGGAAGGGACCTCAAGGATCATCGGGCCCAACATTTCTTGGGAAAAACCCACATCTTTGAGGGTAGGAGGAAAAGAAAACTTTGGAACATGCTTCTCTAATTTTCTATTTTTTATGTCCTGAAATGAAAGCAACTTTTCAGAAAGGAAAATTAAAAGCACTGAATGGGAAGGGTAGACTGAAGTGTGAATGAGAGAGAAGAATCTGACCTTGCAGTGAGTTACTGGTTCTGCTGAAATGCTCTGCCTGAGACAGCTGTATACATACCTACACAGGTACTGCAACTGCCCCCACTTGTAGATTTTCTTTAAAAGATTTAGAAGAAACTATGGTGAGAAGCCACAAATGCAGGCAGAGGAAGTACTTTCTGGCACATGTAGGAATCCTGCTTAGCCAGGTGCTTGTATGAGTCAATATACAAAGCACAGAGAGGCAACAAGGGATGAGATGATAAGGTAGAACCCAAACTTGGTGTTATGCAGAGCAGCCTCTGTGCAAGCCATAGCACTGCCTCAGCCACTCTAGATTCACACACAGTTGTTAGGTGACAGATTGATGCCATAAGAAGTCTTGTTTCAGGAACTGTAAACACCTAACTAACAATGAACGTGTCTTAGCAGATTCTCTCCGTTAAAATAAAAACCCAAAAAGCAGTTCTGAGATAGATGTTGCCGCATCTATACTACTGGAGTGAAAACAATGTGAGTAGCTGTAGTCTGGGGGAACTCAGGTACGTATATGCCATTAATTTAAAAGTTCTTCAGGATTCTGTCAGTAGAGAAAAAAGAGCTTCTCCAGGAATGTTTACTGTAAAACAGTTATGCTGATTATAAGTTACTTCAAAGTAATAAATTATTAGTGACCTTCTGTGCCAAAGTATGATTTGTTACACACTGATCTGCTGTTTTGTGTGACTGTTTTACATAGTCATTGCCAGTGTAGTTTCCCAAGAATTAAAAAATAAATATAAGGAGTGATTCATAGACAGCAAACCGAAAACCTCAAAATGTTACAAGCTTTTAGAACTAAAACATTTTATTACAAATCAGCAATATTGTCAAATTAATTATTTGAAAAGGGATATTTATGATAAACATTGGAAAGGACTAGTAGAATAAGGGGTTTCACTAAACATTCACAGTTTCATATAAAAATGATTCAATCAGTCTTCCTGCAAACCATTTTTCATATTTTGCTCTTGTCTCACAAACTCATGCAAGCTTCAATTTTAACAATATGTTCTGTTCAATAGATAAGAGACTTATTATGCATTTGTCCTGGTGACTACAAAAGATGCTTACTAATAAACTGGCAAATGGGTGTCTTTTTTTTTTAGAACTTTTATACTATATTAGTAATAGATTGAAAAGCTGTTATTTTTAGGTGGTTTTGGTACCACAGGCATACACATGGTTGCTTAACATTTCTCATTGAGGTTTTTCATTGTTTGTGAGCAGTCAAATGTCAACCATTAAAATTTAATTAATTTTACCTGCTTTGGGGGTATGTGCCTTATGCTAGATTTTCTATAATAATTTATCAGTAACTTGAAATGAACAGGAGGAGTGGTATTCTAGATTATGTCTGTTAAGAAAATAGTAAAGTTGTTTCACTTGGGAATTGGTAATACTTACAGATTTTTGAATAAAGGAAGAAATTCAGAGACAGTCTTGAGAATGTACCTGCTGCCTGCTCAAATAATGTGCCTGCCAAGGGGATTTGCCAGAGGAATACCAGGTTGTGTCTGCTTGTATGAGACTTTAGTTGGAAATCTGGCCCCGAAGAGGGGAGGTGATCAAAAGCTGTTGTCATGCCTATCTCCATAGAGCCAACTTGCTTAGAGCTGCATGGCAACAAATTCTGATATTTGTGGTATTTTAAGAACTGGACTTAACATTAACACAGAATCTGAGTGCAACTGGGGTGCACACTAAACTGTGAAAGGTGTGCACTGTGTATGGACAGATGTGCCAGTTGCTGTCTGCTCTCTACCTGCTTGGTCACAATTTTTAGTACAAAAGAATAAATATAGAGGTTGTTCTTTTTCCCTTTACTTCTTTTTCCTGTTCCTTGAAATTATACAGAGAGCTAGCCCCATCTTAACTTCCTCTCTTTGTCCCACCTTCTCACTCTTAGGATAGTGGCAAGTGTTGTCCAGCATTCCAAAGCAGTAGGCAGAAAAAATTCTAGTAGAATTCAGATATTTCAAAGAATTGAGTTTTACAGTAGCCACTTGTCTGTACACAAATATAATTCTAATCCTCTCTTGTTTTTGGCATTAATGTACCATATTCATTGAGACTGAAACAAAACTGCTGCCTCTAAGAGCCACTGATTTGAACAATTATCCAAAATCAGATTATAATAAATGGCAGTCTTAGGAATTTTGATTAACCTCTAAATAAATGTTAAATAAGCATTACTTTGGAAAAACCCTGTCAAATACATTAATGATAACTTGTGAACTAGTAATAATTGCAGATATGGTATTATAGATAACACAGTTAATTGATACCACGCTCTCAAACATGTATAGCACATCAGCTGCCGTGAAACTGGAGTGATTATAGTAGTATTTGCAACAGTTGAAATAAATCAGATAAGATACACAAAATGGAAACTTTGGATGCTTACTGTGATCATCTTATTTTTTCATTTAATGACTTCACTTTGGGTGAATATTGCTTGCCCATTTAGTCTTCTGGCTTTTTGATGAGCTTCTCTAGATTTTAAAGGAATGTCATATGGTCCAGATGAAGACTGGAAAATTACAATTAGTCCAAACAGTCTGCACAGGGTGAAGTTGTTAGATAGGTCCAGGGGTCACTCTGACAGCACAGTCAGAACCAGCAGGAGGTGGACCAGGGACAGGACTTGAGATGAGGCTCACTGGCCCATCCAGGTGGCAGGGCAAAGATGGGACTGGTGACAAAGCAGGGACCTGTTTGAACAGCAGACAGCTATGCACAGAAAAGTCTAGTCCATCTGGAGACAATTACACTTAAAACATGGTTTCAACTAATTAAGACCCTGGACTGAACTTAAAGGGAGTTCCTGGGTCTGGGGGCATAGGTGATGGGGAGGCTTATTAGGATACTACAGCCTGTCTAGGTTATCAGAGCCTTGACAGCTTCTTCCTTTGTCTTTCCTATATCAATGCTTGCAGAAGTAGAATTCAATAAATGCCTCTGCCTAACTTACCTTTCCTCATAGTGGTCCTAAGTTTAGGATGAGTTCAGGTTGACACTACAAATGAAAGTGGCAAACATCCTCATTTTGCAGGTGTGTTCATAGAAATGGAGTATAGATCATAGATGGAGATGCTGGGGAATTTTGCTTGGGGTTTTTTGAGGGAGGAATGACACATATTTGATGAAGAGTTCTCTGTTCATCTTGTTTCAAACTCATCTTTAAACCTCATCAACAAATTTAGAGAAAATACAATGTGTGTTGCTGGTACAATTGCACATTTCCATTGGGCTACAGGGCGTTTTCTTCAACAAGAGGAAGATGGCAGCAGAATGAAGAAATGAGGCCAACCTG
>JAWWEV010000095.1:565542-586966 GCA_035583235.1 Hafferia zeledoni
GGGCGAGCACAGATAAAACAACAGTTGAATAACAGAACGGAAGAAATAAAACAGCAGGGATGGGTGTTTCTGATGGCATCAGTGATGGAAAGAGATTGCCACTTCCCAGGACACAGCATCAAAAAAGTGCCTCTTCTTATGGGGAGCTTCTATACCTGCAGCTGATCTTCCCAAATGCAGAGTGGTATAATTACACGGTCAGAGAAATCCAAGTTTTTGGTGACCTGGATAAAATGCTGCTGGGCTGGCAGCCTTCTCACCTACAAAGATATGAGTAGACAGACTATGAAGTGGACCTTCTGCTCCTGATCACCTTACTCTTCAGAAAAGCAGTCACAATTTCTGTATCTTGGCCAGGCCAGTCATTTAAGACTCCTAGTATAGAGAAATGGTAGGGCAATGAGAAGAAAGTTCTCAAGGAAAAATTAGATGTGCTGGAGTATGTTTTGGGCCCATTTGCTTTTGTCACAAATGAATTAGGGAGGACAGAGTGATGGATTTGGCCCACTTTTTCTGCAAATGCAAACCTAGAGACATGTAAGCATAGTTCTGAGAGCTTCAGGGCTCCATACTCTAGATCTGAAATCACAGGTTATGAAATGTCATAGGACATCCTTTTGAGGAAAGAAATAACTTCAGTTTAGTTTCCTCCTGCAATCATTCTGGGCAATCACTATGGATGTACCTGGTTGAGAAAGGGAGTTGGAATGCTACTGAAAAAATAAAGCACTTTCCAAATGCTGTTTTTTGAGGAATAATTTAGAGGTTGGTCCAATTATTTTACCGGACGTACAGCTGACTTATGGTATAAATCCATGATATTCCTCTAGTTAGCAATAGCTCTTTTCCATTTTCAAATGAAAATTAAAAGTATTGAAACTGCCACCATTCTGGTAAGGGCCCATAAATATGGTCAATATAGTGTGAAATAAGCTCAAATACCGTATTTTCTCTGTTGCCTTGAATGAGTATATAAAAGTAGCTCATAATTGCAAACAGGTCGGGGGCTTTTTGTTTATTTTGGTTGTTTGGTTGGTTGGTTTTTGTGGTTTTTTGGTTTTGTTGTTGTTGTTGGTTTAGGTTCTGGTTTTGCTTTAATTTATTTTTTAAAATTAACAAGATGGATTTATTTAGGTAAAAGTTATCTTGCTTCAGCCCCCACCCAAACAAACAACAAAGCCAAAATCAGAGCTGCTCTATGAACATTGATGTTTTCTTACCACTTTCATCAATTATATGAATTTGTTTTCTGGTATTAAATACAGCATGAAGGCCTACTTTACAGTGAATAAAGTATTTAGTCTTACATGCTAAGAAAAAATTTAAGTTGAAATTTCCTCGTGAGAGTTGTGCAAGGTTATATTTCATGACTTCTTCCTAAAGCTATGACTACATAAATCAGGCCAGAAGCATACCTTTTTACATAGCTGTGCCAGGACCTTCACCTTGTCAAGGGAAGGACTGTACTCCGGCAAGAATCAACTGTCTCTCTCATTCCTATCTTCTTTCTCTAGTTTGATGAGTAATAATTTCTTCCTAAAAGCAGAACTTAGGGAAATGCCCCTGACTGATGAACTGTGGCTCTTTTAGCTTACTGAGAAGTAAGCTCAAGGAATCAGTCACTCATGGAACCATAGATGATTTGGTTTTGATGGGACCTTGAAGATTGCCTCATTCCAACAACCTGTCATGAGCAGGGACACCTTCCAGTTGACCAGGTTACTCCAAGCTCTGACCAACCTGACCTTGAACACTTCCAAGGATAGGCCATTCCCCGAGGAAGGAATTTTTTATTTTATTTTTTTTATTTTTGTGGGGACAAGGATAGGCCTCTTATCTCTTTGGGAATGGTTTAACACAAGATTACTATTAGGAAATATGTTACACCCATGTACCAATCCTCAGCCAATGCAACAGGCTTCGCTCCCTCTGAACAGACATTAATTTACACCAGCTGAGGCCCGGAGTGTTATGTTACTTTTATACTCATATACTAGAGCTGGGAAATTTCAATAAAGTACACAGACTTTGAAATGGGTAAGATACAAGAATACAATGTAACTATTTTACATAAGGATTTGGATCAGAACTGTCACTTTCAGCTGGCATGCTCTGATATCCTCTCTTTACAACCCTATCTTATGCTGCAGCTCAATTGACCTAAATTCTGTTGCAGCTTTGTGTTGCAAAAGATTGAGATTTCAGGCACTACTGCAAGTAACTTAAAAAAAAAAAAAAAATTGAAGTCTTTACCAAAAATGATACGATGAATTCAGCATTCTATGTAATTTAATCTTATATTGGATTCTATTGATTTTATGCCAGACTTAATTTTTCATTTTTAAGCAAGCCTCAGACTGCAATGTTGTTACCAAGAGTTGTCAACCCAATAAACAGGAGGTCTGAGGGTAGATATGGAGAAATTCATCAAATTTGGCAAGAATATGAAGAGGGTTTGAGAAGTGCATATTAGGATAACAAGCAGCTGTGAAATATTTAGCATCACTGACCATTTAAATAATGTCTGCAAAGTACTCTGGTTTAGTTAACACTTAAAATCAAAGAGCAGTTCATGTCTATTAGAGCCATTGTGTTACAGTGCCTGCAAACTTGGGCGTGTATCTCCACATGGCTTTTTTTCAGTTAACATCTGGATGATTTTCTTTGCTACTAAAGGGAAAAAAAAAAGGCCTATTTTAGTTTTAAAAATGACAGTCTGCATCCCCTAATGTATGTCTACAGCAGTGGGTGGATTCTTTGGCATATTTAATTGCCACAGAGTCACACAAGACTTTGACTATTACCAAATGGTGTCTGATAAACAAACACCAGAAACTTATTTTACTGCAAATAGCCTTTTGAATAGTGTATGTCAGTCATGGAACAACAATTGCTGTTGTTTAACTTGACAGCAGGCTACCTGAAGTTTCACAACTTAGACAATTTATTTTTATGGCCAAAATGCTGGCAGCAAAATGTTTTAGTGTATCTCTGCAATGGGATAGTGCCTCATTCTGCATCTGCTCTGTCTTTCTGTAGTTGAGGCTTCACACAGAGTGAATGCTTCAGGTACCTGAGAAACTGTTAGTTCAGCAAGGTTTTCCCTGTTGTGCCAGTATGCTGTACTCACAACAAGGGAACCTTGGGAAGCTCATTTCAGGATGATTTTCTGGAGTTTCAGGTAGTCCTGAGGGGAGAAAGAGATGTAGTCTGTGATTTGTCTTGAATAAAAGAGCATGCAGATATGAAATAGAAATCAAAAGTCTCCTGAAATCAACAAAAAACTGTTAATGTGCTGGTGGTATTTTTTGTGTATGCAGAAGTGCTTCAGTGAACTTAAGAAGTTGGTTAGTAATACAAACATTTCACATTCATGGAGATACAGAACAGTCAGTAATCTCAATCTTTGGTAGCCTTCTTCACCCTAATGGTTCTGAATGGCTCAGATTGCAACATCTTTCCAAGATGAGTAAGTAGTATATAATAAATCAAAAAGAAAAGCAAGGTCTCTTTCTGCTTCCTTTAGTGTAGTTTCACTGATGTTCTGTGACTGTATGAGAAGAAGAGAAAGGAGAAAAGGAAGCTTATTTATAGATACCTTATGGAAAGGTGTCTGATCTTGTCCCTATAGCAAAAGATTCCATGTCCCAGGGAGAGAAGTGTCCTAACACTTCTTAATGGGGTGCATGAAGGACAGCATGGGCAGCTGGTGAAGGGAGGTGATTGTCCTGCTCTGCTCTGCACTGGGACAACCTCATCTCAAGTCCTATATGAAGTTTGGGCACTGTAATAGAAAAGACACATGAAGCCATGAGAGAGCATCCAAAGGAGAGTCACAAGGATGATGAAGGGACTGGAGGGGAAGCCTTATGAGGAGCAGCTGAGTTCACTTGGTCTGTTTAGCCTGGAGAAGAAGAGACTGAGGGGAGACCTCATTGTGGCCTTCAACATCCTCATGAGGGGAAGTAGAGAGGCAGATCCTGATCTCTTCTCTCTGGTGACCAGTGACAGGACTCAAGGAAATGGCGTGAGTCAGGAGAGGTTTAAGCTGGATATCAGGAAAAAGCTTTTCACCCAGAGGTGGTCATGCATTGGAACAGGCTCCCCAGGGAAGTGGTCACAGCATCAAGCCTGACAGAGCTCAGGAAGTGTTTGGACAACACTCAGGCACGTGGTGAGATTCCTGGGATGTCTGGCCTAGGGCCAGGAGTTGGACTCAATGATTCTGGTGGTTTTTTTCTATGCTTCTATGATTCTCGACAGCTTTTGCTAAAGGGCCAAGAGTTTGAAGAATAATGGACATGTTGAGCAGAAATGGATGCATTTCTGCTAGCCCTTGTCTCTGCTGGCTTCTCTGGAGTGAGCACTGTTATCTCTGGGTATAATTTCTTTCTTTAAAGGCAAGTGGACAAATCATCTGAAATAGCAGCAAATACTCACTGAGGTCACTAGGGCTGTTTACAGACACACATCCTGGTGGTGCAGTTCATGGGAAGGCAGCAAAGTCTTGGTTGATGAGTCTGGATACTACTGCATGTACAGCTTGACTATAGGTAACTTTTTCCTTGTAAGTTCACTATTTATTCAGACTGTGCATGCAAATGCAAAACAAGGGTCTGTTTTAGTCAGTCTAAAACTTTTCTGGAGCTTTTTTTTTTTCTTTTTTTTTTTTTTTTTTTTTGTTTTTTTTTCTTTAATTTATCTTCTAATAGCTGCATAAGATTGACGTTATCCTGTAGTAGTGTCACAGCCTGCAATCGTTTAATGCCTCTTCTTGTGAGGCCGGGATTCCACGCCCAAGTGCATTTAGTAGGTCAGTACAGTAATTTTAAATGTCTTTCTTTCAGATTTTTGCCATCTTCAATTATACCTTTCCACCCTACTATTTGTGTAATTTTCTTCTGTCTGAAGTCTCTTTACTGTTGTTCTCTATTGCACAGCATGACAAATTACCCATCAAGCCATATCTTTTCAGCCCAGAAATGCACAGTAACACAGAGTCATGACATTATCACATGTTGTGCACTTTAGTTCCTCACAGTTCATTCAAGTGTATCAGTTTATTTTCCTGCTTCCTTTTGTCATCATGAAAATTAACTATTTTAGTTTTTCTAAACTTTAAGAGTAGTTAGAAACACATTACATCATTAGCTCAGAGCAACACATATACTACTCTGTGTCACTTAATGCTTCCCCTGCATGGCAAAATCATAACCATGATTTTGAGTGTTTGCAGAAGCCATAATAATGCTTTCTTGCTTTTTATACAGCTGAATAACCTGGGCTGTGGGCAAGAGATCTATGTGTAGCCTCTGGCCACCAACAAGATTAACTGGGAGTCACCATTCACTTTGACAGTGTGCACTAGATTCTCTTGAGAGTTATGAAACTCTCTGGGTCTAATGGATATTATGCCCACAATCCCTCCTTTCCTCCCCTCCTCCTCTTTAACTCAAGATAAATAACAGTAATTGTACAGTTTGTGCTGAGTTATCTCCCTGGCATTGCAAATATCTGTTAGAAAAATGAATTGGAATAGCTCAGAGCATTGACAGCTAATACATATATAAAAGACATCTTTAGAAATTGTGATTAAGATGATACAGAAAAAATTATTGTTAATGCCATCATTTAGAGCCCTCATTAGCATTCAACAGGGACAATCCAGTAGTTCAGAGGCCCCTAGCTTCCACAACATTAGTGCTCAGTTTGAAGAAAATTAAAGGAAGAAATTCAGAGCTGTCCTCATAACCTATCTGAGATGTGAGACAGGATCTCATTCAAACTTACCCAGTTCTTCTTTACATGCTACTTTATGGATCTCTAGGAAGAGTGGTTAATTGAAAGGGAGAAAAAACCCACTTCTATAAGACAAGCTGGAGGAATAAGGACTTTGGGTAATCAGAAATGGCACTAAGCTTGTGGGATGAAATTTGGTAGGAGATAATTTCATGTACTTTCACGTTGTCATTAATAAAACTCTGTTTAATACTGTTAACTTTATAATGTATTTAAATAATACTCCTAGAAAAGTATGAAAGCAGAATATAGCAAGCTGAAAATGTTGTGGTGACAAGGATGCCAAGAGCCATTTGCTGATTGTGTCAACGGTCCAGTAACTTATAAAGTGACAGATGAGGAGAGACTGGTCTTGAGAGGTGCCGGAAGAGCCAAGAACTGCCAAGAGCTGGTATAGGCATAGATTAGGCACCAGTCTCAAGTCTAAATTAGTGTAATCCCCAATAACATTTCTCTCACAGCTTTGGTGCCTATTCTGAGTTTTACTTGTTGGAATTTTTAGAAACCCAGGTATCAATTAGCAATACAAATAGTTTAATTATGATTTTTTTTTTTCAAGCATACCTTTACAATTTCAATGGCAAGATTAGTATGGAAATAAAAATGCATAATGAATTTTGAAAAAGCCAGACTTTTAAACCAAAAACAAAATCTTTTTACTTTGTTTTTTGCAACTTCTTGTTAAAAACCTCAAAATTGCTTTAAATGGGACTGGTGGAAGCCCCATTGCAGTTCATTTATCTTGTAGTGTCTTCTAATCTGTTTGCTTTAGAGTGTCATGTAGGAACAAGTAATAGAAAATCTATCTCTGGTATGTTTTTCCATATATCCCCTTTATGGAAACTTTTTGCTGCAACTGATAAACTGAATTACACAGGCTTTGTCATAGAAATCACATTATAAAAGGTTCCAAAAAACTTGACAATGTTGACAGTTGTTTTCAGCAAATGGCTGCTTTACTGTAGCACTGTCAATGTTGATGTCCTTGTGCACATATAAAAGAGCAATGTGATTAAGGCAAGCTTGTCCATGCTAGATATGAGCCAAGTTTTCAATCTCCTCATGGCACTGAAAGATTGCTCAGCTGTTGCAGATAAGGCAAGAATAGCTAACAGATTTCTGCCATTAAAAAAAAAAAGTCCTTGTCTTTGGGCATGCATCTACAGGAATGTGTAACATCTGCTACTGACCTTAAGTTCTAGATAAGAACAGCTCATGTTTGTAACTCAAATTCATATTACTTGGTTTAGATGATGCACTTCCAAGGAGATTACTTAAGTATCTTTGTAAGAAGAGATTTGTCCAGACAGCAGTCTAAAGCATGATATACTTCTGTAAAGTGTTACAATAGTGAATTATCACTATTCCTTTAGTGCCACTTGCCACTGCAATTTATGTCCACATTATGTTGAATTTAATTTGGACAAATAATCTATATTGCATTCTCTTCTGAGAATATTTCACATTTATATAGGAAAATTGATGCATATGCTCTACCTACAACATCAGTTACCTTTTCTTTTTTTTTTCCCCCCTCACTATCAGTTAGATAAAAAAAAGGTGAAAAATGCAGTTCTCTAGCCACAACTTTGTCAAGGGAAATGGTCCTGAGTTAACACAGTCATATATTCCATCATATTGACCCTGAATTCTTTATATAAGATGTCAAAGCCATGGGATTCAGAAGATTTGTTGCCACGTCTGGGTGAGGAAATAGTAGTATGAAGCCAATTTCAACAACATAATGTCATAGCAAACCCATGGGGATTTTCTCATATAAATTAGTGTAGACTGTTAGTCTAAACATACTGAGATTTCCACTCTGTCTACTAAAAACTCTTTTGAAAAACTTGGGTTTCTGACAAGACCCTGAGGGAGGGAAAGGAGTATATTTCAGGTTGGCTCAGGTCGTGAGCTGCACAATTCCTCAAATACTCAGTGTGATGCTCTGAACATCATGGAGTATTGTAGATGAGTCTATGCCTCTGAGGTGATATAGAGAAATCCATGAACTGAAGCAATCTGTTTTTTTTTTTTTTTCTGGCAGTCTTGAATAATGATGGAGTGTGCTAATGAAAGGCAGCACTTGCTCATGTAGTATTTGATAGTGTTTAATTACAAAACCATCTTTTTTTTGCAGCCCAGTGGCACATTTGTTCTCCAACTAAATTCTGAAACAAGTGCCTTGGACAAAAGTCTTCTTCAATAAACAAGCCCATTTCAAGCGCAGAAAATGGTCTACTCTCTATACTGAGTAAGGCTGGATTCTGATAGAAGTTTAGGATAAAGTATTTGAAGAGAATGACACAATATATACTACCAAGGAGAAAGGAGGTAATTTAAAGATGCACTCCTGATCTTAATTCTGGTATTTCCCTGTATTCTGAGATTTTATGCTATAATGTAAACATCTTTATGAAAAATAATATTATGGGAAATCACGGGCAGCCTTAGATATGGGCAGCACCACGTGTGCCTTCTATAATTACCCTGCTTAAAATAAAAGTTATAGCAAGTGTAACAAGCAGGGCTTTGCTTTTAACAGGAACCAATATCAGTTTTGCCTTTGGTGTCATTAGGGTAAAAAGAAGTGCTGCAGTTAAAGTGACTTTGCAGAAAGATATGTTCATTTTTATGTTCCACTTTGAAATTCAAGGTAACAGTACATATCTTTCCTCCCACTGTGTCAGCTAAATAGTTGTACCCCAATACTCTAGACTCAGGGAACAGTAGTTTGACTCATGTTTCATTCTAAGGCTCTATGGTTGAAAAGCTAAATCTCAGAAATGAAGGCTGTAATTTTCAGCCAGTAAATCTCTCTATTAACAGTTATTATTTAAGGTCAATTAGAGTGAAGAACTTTTCAATCTGGACATATTATGAAGGGAAATTTTTCATGCAGAATTGATGAAATGGGAGTGCTTCCCCTTGTACCCTGTCTGCTCTCTGCTTTTGTGAGCTCCCCCACTACAGCTGCAGGCATTAGCAGGCTGACTCCACTTTGAAAACCTTAAGCCACATTCTTCAGAACAGTTGCTTGGTGTTGGTCAGATTTCTCTGCAGTCTTTTCCATTTGAAGCCATCGAGGCTGACACATACTTTCCAAGAACTTTGCATGTCTTCTGTCTCCTGAATTGTCTCCTGAATCCCAAATATTTCTCAAGTGGCTAGCAAAAGAGTATCCAGATAAAATTCAGCCTGGTAGGCAAGCTTCAAGAAAAAAGCCAGATGGCTCTGGAAATGAATTGTAAAGTAATTATTTCACTTTATGTTAACTTGGTGTTTTTAATACATATGTGCTTTCATTGTTACAGTTAGAACATCCACAAGATCTGAAGAGACTATGAAATCCCACCAACTCTATCTGCCTTTTTAACAGGAACCAATATCAGTTTTGCGTTTGCTGTCAGTAGGGTAAAAAGAAGTGCTACAGTTAAAGTGACTGCAGGTTGTAAATGATATTACATGAGGATTGATGTACAATAGCAATAATGCAGCTTGAAAAAAAGTAGAAGATGATCAATAAACTAAACCAAAAGAGCTTGCTGCCTTTCCCAAAACAACTTCCCAAAACATTTTCATTCCTGACCTAGGTTCACTTCCCCCCCCCCCCGCCTTCTGTAAGCATCCTTTACAATATATACTAAAAATAAGTCCACTGAAGGTTCAAACTACAAGTCCGTAATTACTGCCTTTCAGATCCTTTATTATTCTTTCAGGTATCTAAAAAAAGCAGGTCAAAGTGACACTACATAATTTGAAATGTTGACAAAATTTTGTTTATGGAACAGAAGTCTAAGTAAATGTAATGAACATAACCTTTAAACATATTGTTTCCCTTCGGTTGTCAATTAAATATTTTAAGGAACTGAAGTTCTTTTTTTTTTTTCTCCTTCTTCTCCTAACCAGAAGAAGGGAAAAAACTTAGCTTCTAGGAAATTGATGTGAAGTCCATGTGGGTCACCATCCCCTCTCCAGCAAAATGAAGGAGCTTTGGCTGGCAACCTCATTTTG
The DNA here is from genome assembly GCA_035583235.1 of Hafferia zeledoni. Classification (NCBI taxonomy): domain Eukaryota; kingdom Metazoa; phylum Chordata; class Aves; order Passeriformes; family Thamnophilidae; genus Hafferia; species Hafferia zeledoni. The sequence goes on from JAWWEV010000095.1 coordinate 575,356, forward strand.
TTCTCACTCAAAACACTGTGCTTAGATACCACCGGGAAGATGAGGGCTCAAGATTGACACACAACAACTGTAGATAGAAACATACAAAGCAATAAGACCCTGACCCTGTACACAGGCCTGTCCAGACATGGCTCACCTCCAGACCTCTGCTTTACCACAGTCTTTTTTTCTTTTCTCCTCAACTGCATTATTATCATGGGCTTTAATTTTCTCAGTACTCAAGGCGAAGCTGTTAGAAGACATAACATTGATAGCACTTGATCAGGGAGAAACAGCACGCAAAGAACAAAAAAGAAATATTTATTTTATGGCCATACCTGAAGTGAAAGACAAAATATTAAAGAATTTCTAACCACAACTGATAAGGGAATAAGGGAAGAGCCAAATTTCCTTTTGATTTTCTGCTTTCTGTACACTGAATAAGTTAGATCTCCCAGGCTTTGTGACAAATCTCTTAAATTTTGTTGGATGAACCCATACTGAACCTGCACTACAGAGCAGAAGAGGGAAGTCCCTAGAGATGCGTGCACAAGGCTTGCTTAGATGTTCCACCTCTGCATTTAATTTTCCCAGCCTGAATCCACAGGAACAGTGAAAAGGGAGCTGAGCCACTACTGGAATTTTGAGCCCAGTGGGTGGAGTGCTTCTCATCAGGAAAAGTTTTGAGTGTAAACTGGTTATTAAGTTCCTTTTCTATAAATGTTTCTCACCCTTTAAGGGTTAACTGTAAACACTGAAGATGTGTGACATAGTTTGAGCTACGTTTTAGGGTTTTCTTCACACAGACCATGCAAGGCAATGTCAATAACTGAAATTAGTCAACTAATTTTATGCCCCTTCTTCCAGCTGTGCACACAGGAAAATATGGATGCAGACTTTGCAGGGTTAAATACAACTTAAATGTTTGCATCTGGGCTGTCTTACCAATTGTAAATGTGTAGGACAACAAATCTCTGAACTTTAATCAGATATACCACACGACATTTTGGTAAATCTATTCCCAGAAAATATTGTTTCCACTCAGTGGTATCCACCTAAGAAAAGCAATGCCAGAACAAGCACCTCTTGTGGCCCAGAAGAAACCCGTATATATCTATCTATATCTAATCTATATCTATATCATCTATATCTATCTATATCTAAATATATATATCTATATCTATGTATCTGTATCCATATCTATATTTATCTCTGTCTATATCTATATCATCTATATTTATATCTATATCTATATATGTGTGTGTATGTGTATGTGTGTATATATATGTATATGTCTGTGTATATATATGTATGTATATATATCTATATACATATGTGTGTATGTATATGTATGTATGCATGTATGTGTGTGTGTGTGTCTGTGTGTCTGTGTGTGTGATATCTTTAAAGAATATAGGCCTAATAATGATTAGTGAAAAAATTATTGGGCAGGGTGGAGCTCTTCAGGCTTCATAGATTCTATTTGGATGGGCCAATGCGGAAAAAAATGAGACTCTGAGGATGTTGTTTTGCATACTGAAGAAAAGTATTGCACATATTCAAGGAAGATGTAAAACACTGGTGAAAAAGATTCAGGTAAAGTGTCAAAAATCAATCAATTATGTGACCACTAAATCATGGTCTTGCAGGCATGTCAGATATTGATTTACTGCTGTATAGATTTTGAGATGTCTGGACTCCTCATCTTTCCTAAAGTGATCAAGAAAATGCAGCAGATTTTCAGGAGGAAGGAGCACATTTTTTGGTAGGTTATAAGAGAATGTCCTTTGCAGAACAAGAACAAGAATTTGTGTTTATGTGCTGGTAGTGAAAATAGCAAAACAACCACTTAAAAGTTCCTTTATGTTTTTAAGAGGAAGGTACTTGCACATGAGGTTCATTTTCCCAAATTCTTTAGAAGCTTGAAAATATATAGTTTTGGGCAAAATTTTAAGATTTTCTTTGTCTTGCTTGTTTCATTTAAATCTTGAAACAACACAGTTGTGATCCATATCTAAAAATTATGTGCTATGGGAAGCAGCATCTCAGTCCTTAAAATCTGCCCTGCACCTCAGGAACAATGGCTGTGACTAAGGAAAAATATGAAAAATAAATTTTGCTGGGAAAACATGGGGGCCTTTTGTGTGTGTGTGGTGTATTCATTTTATCTGTTTTTGTTTAGACAGTTGCACAATTTATTGGATCCCTGCCGCCTCAGAAATCTAATTGTACTTAAAACAGTAACCTATTCACAAGAATGCCTTTGGAATATTTCTTCCTAAAGTATCTTCATTTTTGTACACTGATTTATAAAGCCATTTCAGACCTTTTACAACCTAGTACAATGGATTGGTTTGTTGGTGCCAGGTCCACTAAATATTTTGATACTTAGAAAGAGCTGATACCCCTTGGCTGCAATCAGAGTGAGCACCAGAGCTGAAGCTGTGCTAAATGTACAATGTTTCTCCTGGGAGGTGGTAAAAATATAACTGTGCTATGGCCTGTGAGGGAAAGTACATACTTGGGGTGCATGAGGTGCTTCCAGCCTCACTGGAATGCCGAGAAGAAGGTGCTTGGGCTCAGTGCAAAGCACAGAACGCTACTGGAGTAATACCTTGTGATGCTGATGTAGCTGTGGCATCTCCAGGCCCCATACCAGGATATCCATGTCCATCAGGTCGGTGATGACATACGACTTTGGGAAAAAAGTGTGCAAATACTCCAGCTTTTCTGGTTGCTGTGAAGGGAGGAGAGATGTCCACTCTGCTGCCCAGCTGTGCCTCTTTGGTACATTTGTTCCCCCAGCAGTGATGGCACAGGAGCTGCGACTCGTATGACTGGGCACATGTGGAGGTGAAAAGACTGTTGTGTGCCTCAAAATCCCAGCCACCACCTCACTGCCTCGGGCTGTTTTTCAGACGGTCTACCCATTTATGCACTGCAGTATGTTTTGTTAGACAAAAACACCTCAGGCCCAGGAATGGTGCTAATAGTGGTGTAAAGGATAATTTCAATTACATAGTCTTGGCTCCAGCACATGGTTTAAGGAAAATGCGTACAAGGCAGAATTCGGAACATTTTAGCATCAGATACAAATAATTTATCTGAATTCTGGCAGATGGAAGATTAAGGAAAATGCAGTACTGAGTCTTTTGACCTTTGTTGAATCTCTTGTTGCTATATCTGATACTGGCCCCTGGGCGGGCAACAGAAGATGGGGGTCAATAACACAAACAATGTGTTTTGCCTTTTGTGCAAAGTTATATTGCACTTTTCTGGTCCGTGTAAATCATTCTTTAGCAGCAAAGTGCCCAACATATGCCTGAAGCAACAGCAACAACACAAGATGTTTTTATGTGTTAATAGATGAGTGGGTAACAAGTGCTGGAAGGATTATGGTAGAAGTCTAAACTTTAATCACCTTCCTGAGACCTCAGAAATTGGTATTATTAAGTATTTTTTACTCTTTTTTTTCTTTTCCCCCAGGTGTGACAAGCTGGAACACAAATTTTCTAAGGTTCCAGGACTTTTTTTTCCCTTTTACACTGCAGTATTAATTTTTCACTGGGGATCAGAGGTTGTGGTGATGTGCCTTATTCTGAATGCTGCTGCTACATTTCATCATAGTTATCTGCATGCAGAGCTTGACATGGAGTAGTGAATCCCAGTGCTTCCAGTTTTGGTAGGGAAAACTGCATTATCTCTCTTCAAAGATTTGCCTTACAAAGAACAGAGATACTATTAATTGAAGTGGAAATGATTTTTTAATTCAATTTTCTGAAAGGTTTGATAATGATTCTTTTTCTTTGATAAAAATGGCATGGTACACATTTGTCTTTGTTGGCAATTCAAGACCTTATGCCCTCACTTAAGATTTCAAATCTTCAGGCGACTTTGACAAAACTATGGAGAATCAGGTTAGCACTGTTGATTGGGGTAAGATAAAGAATTATACATTGTGTTGAACCTATTTTCCACTTTTCCACTCACTAATTTCTAGTATAGATAAAAAAAAATCTTTCAGAATGTCTTCATTTATAATAAACCAGGTTTTTTCTTCCCCTGTGAATCCCCATTAGGAAGATGTTAATACACACGCTGTCTTAGATCCTGATGTGAAAGTCTCTATAGCGAAAGGAAGTATATCCATGCATTTCACTAGGCTGTGGCTTAAAAGAATCCTGTACAAAGTGCATAATTTATGGCTCTGCAGCACAAATATCCTTCAATTTTAATGGAAAGTTTGCTGGTCCAAAATAAGGTGATTTTATTAGTGTGTATCCTAATGCACTTGGTTAATGAGAGTACAATTTAGCTGTTTGTTAAATCTAAAAATTATATCTTGTACTGTAGTAGGTAGCACTCTAGGGCCAAGAGATCCTGCAGCAACAGCAAAGCCTACATTTGTGTGCTGGTTTAAAGGTAAACAAGCGGGAGAAATGAACCAGACTCAAGAGAGAATACAAGTCAGAGTTACAATTTACTAAAAAGATCACAATAAATACAATGATACAGAGAAAAATTGTTTTTAATTCACAAAGAACAGATGTATAACCCAGCACTCTGGGGCACAAACGCAATGGTGTTCAACAGCCCCTGTGCTGAGCATTACATGGTCTCCCTGAGTCCAAAGTAAAAGGAAGAGAAAACCTGTCGGTGAGGATGATGGTTACAGTCTGGTCGAGAATGGCAGTTGCAGTCCTATCAAGGTTCTGGTCCTCCTCTGAATCCAATGAGTGATACTCCTAAAGTCCCCAAACCTGAGGATTACATATGCTTTGGTTCAGATGGGAATGCCCAGTACCTCCCTCCAGAGAGGGGAGCTCACAGCTGGTGATCTAACTCTGTGAGTCATGGGATGTTTGTGGAATCCTTGATGGCCCATTAGCAGACATGACCCCTCAGGCTGGGTGTGAAGGTACAAATGCCTACCCAGAGGGGATTTATCACACCTGAGTCATTGGTGTGAAGACACAGACACCGTCCTATCTCACAGGGTTCTTTATTACCCAGCTTGTAGCTTGAAGTGTCAGATGTGCCCTGGGCAGCTGTTGCAAAATATACATTATTAACAGTTCATCAGAAATTACATAGTGTAGAACAGACAGCTTTGGTCACACCCACGCAATGATAAGCTGGTCCTGGCTGCTGTAACTAGGACAATTTGTTGCATGACCATGCTATTTATTTTCATTTAAGATAATAAGCTTTCTGATGGAAAGCTAAGGTGGCATTAACCATTTGAAAGTACTTTGTTATAGCCTTTTTTTTTTTTTTTTTTTTTCCCCTGAAAGGATCAGACAACAATCAAACCCTCATGGCCCAGTTCTTCAAATACACGTCAGGAAAAGTAGTTCCAGTGGATCAGGAGCACTGCTTCCTTCCATTACTTTAGTGAGAAGATAAGCATGTTCAGGGCTGGCCCTTGACATTTAGTTTGTTCTAAGTATGAAAAGAAACTTAATGTGCCCTTTTGAGTTTATTGTAGAAGTGAGGTTGGACATTCTTCATCTGACACAAAAAGAGTGGCAAGATTCCTTGTTTCTTCTGATCTCTGCTTGTGTAAGTACAGAAATTTGAAATGAAGCCACACACACTATTGCTGGTTGTTTCAAGGCCTCTGCATTTCTGCCTTTTAAATAAAAACCTTTAAAAGAGTCATTATAATTATAGACTGCAGCCTTGTTATTTAATTACATCCAAGTGTAGCCTCTGCAACTCAGAAAGTTTATAGGCAGTCTAAGAACTGAGAATTTAAATGTATTTTAAAATGTGTACACTGCGGCGCTTCTGAATAATTCTTTGCTACTAGTCAGTGCCAGCTCAGAATTTCACACCCTTGAACAGATTGACTGGTTTGGCTTGTATAATAGGTACCCTGCTATCCTGGACTGCTTTGTGGGTGGGTGGAGATGGGTGCTTTTGGAAATGCCAATTGATAGCTAACCGTAACAAGTCAGATTTACGTGTGAGTAGAGAAGGTAGAAACATCTATGTATAGTAAAGTAAAATGGATCTACTGATGTGCCTAGGAGGTATCATGGAACTAATAAGGATGTTTTCCAAATCAGCCAAGGCCTGGTTTTGAGGCCATCAACAAAGTTTCTGGCAGGGATTTTGGGGAACACACATAGGAATGCTTGGGATGTTTGGCTAAATCTTCAGGTAAATCAGCTCTGCAGAGATGCTGCCTTGGGAGGGGTCCACATTTTAAAAAAGAATCACTCTTCAGAACAGAATTGAATTGCCTATCATCCTTTTGCTCACTAAACAGGAAAAAAAAAAGGTACACATGAAGTCTAGGACAAGAGAATTTTGATTCAGAGACTCAATATAACATCCCCCTCAAACTATGGATTACCATGGTGTAAGAAAAGAAAACCTTCACTATTACATGTACTATACCTCATTGAATAAAATCTGGTGGGCTTTCTCCCTTCCATTTGGAGAGAAAATGCCGAGTGGTATCTTCTGTTATTTATGCACCAACTTAGTAGAGGTTTAAGTGGGTTTTTTGCTTTCCAAAACACAGACATCGAAACAAAAGGCAATAATTTTAAATTAACTGTTACATTGGAAATAGTGTTGTGGATCATTGTTTTGATCAACACTGCTGTCTTAGAGTTACTACAACATTTAGCAGTTGAAAGATTTAGGGACAAGCTTCCTTGTCAGCTTAATGAGCTGACTTTTGTCAAAGCTAGCTTAGTCCAGCAGGTTTGGTCACAAATGTTTTCAGGCCTCCCAGCTCTAGAGAAGACAGGCTGCTTGAGATCTTATAGGGCAATGCTGGCAGCACACAGCACATTCCTGGTTTTACAGACCCTACATGATATTTCAGGCAGCTCTTGTTTCTGCAGCTATGACCTGTTGCTGAGAGTCAAGCCACTATGTAAACACAAAGGACTTCAATCTCACAGTGTGCTGCTTTCCAGAGCAAGTGGTCATTTGTTCCAGTTTCCCATGACCACACATTACTGCTTGGGTTTGCTGTTTAGAAAAATACATCAATTTGCAGCATTAATGCTAGACAGGGAAGAGGGATTGCATTGGAAATATGGACCGCCTTAGTACATATGATTAAATGTGCCAGGAGGATAATGTTACCTTGTCCCCACTTTCAGCAGTTTAAAAAGTTTTGCTTATTAAAATAAAAAATGTTCAAATATTCAAACTAGTTTAGCCAAACTCCAACTTAAGAAATCCATTTTTTAGCTATTAGCCAGATGATATGACTTTTAAGCTCCATCCCTGACACCAATTTCTTCACTGATGCCATTCAAAATAATATTTTTTTTATTGCATTTATAACTATCCAGAAAGAGAAAGGGACAGTAGTATCAGAAAGTGATTTACATTATGTTGGATTTTACTGCAGCTTGGCATTGTGAACAAATCTTTTAAATACTTGAAACCTATATAAGGAATAATTTTCTAATTTGCAGAAGAATATATTCTGAGGTAAGTGAAGTAACAAAGAAATAGTGGCTTAAAAAGCATTCTCAGTGATTGCTGTGTCAGCTGTCTCAATTCACAAAATCGTATTAAAACAGACTGGTAATAAAAGACACTCAGAGCCTTTTTTTAACCTGAGAATATTAACTCTCACTTGGGTGGCTGCTGCACAGAATTAATGTGGACATTTCCAGTCATGTGAATTAGTACAGATTTTGTTTGCAGAATCAGAGATTCATATTTAGTGGTGTATGGCAATAAAATAGAGACTGATTTGATAACTTTAATTCAAATGTAAATAGAAAGCAACTACTCTGAATTTAGTTAGGTTTCTTCAGATTTGTGCTACCATTTCTAAAAATAGAACCTGACGACCTATTTTTAGATAACCCAGAGCTGTTATAAGTTGGCACTTTGCAACTGTGTTACCTACTGCCTTCATGAAAAACCTCAAGCATAAAATGAACATACCTGATTACTTTTAATGCAGGGAAACATTCTTTCACGCAAACATGTCCAGCCTTCTGGAGACTGCTTATTGGGGTATTTAATTGCTGGTGGTTGAAGGTCCTTTCTCTCTGTAGAACCTTTAAGACAAGCTCTGTTTATGCCACAGAAATTATTTTCTCCAGACAACACTTGAAAAGCACCTAAATATTTAATAGAACTAATTTCTAAGCTGACGGGTGATGTGTTGATCTTGCTGATTCTCTTTTGTTCTGGCTGCCTCAAAAGACAGCAAAATGGTTCCTCATCCATAACTAAGAAAACCAGAAGTCTTAGCAACAGAGCTGATGGAAATACTTTTTTCCCTTTCACTAGCTGTACAGCAAGAAGAAAGAAGCAAGTTATGGTGGGGGAAGGAAACGCCCCTATTCACAGGGGATCCCACCAATGTGAATCCATCTGAGTGTATCCAGAGACAGTAGAAAGGGCAGCCAAGATTCCCAGGCATAGCAATTAAATATAAAAAGCTTGTCTTTATCCAAAGAGACCATCTGTATTCTGGAAATTTCCACCACACTTCTTTCTGAAGTCCTACTTTTCTTGAAGTTCAGAGCAACATGATTAGCAATACTTACAGTGGGATAACAGTGGCTGGAAACTCATCCATGCTGAAGAACTAGGGCAATCTATTAAGTCAATGTGAGTGATCCATGTCAGTATCCATTTGTTTGCTCTTTTTAACATTGAGTGGCACAAGCAGCATTTGGTCTTACCTCAGTGTAACTTGTAATCTGAGGAGATTCAAGCTTTTAAGACATTGATACCTTTTACTGAGTGTTTGATCAGACATTCCGGGAAGAGCTCCAGCACTGGACCTAGAAATGGGGGAGTCAGAGGGAAGAAAAGCATGAAAGGGGGAAAATGAAAACAAAATATTAAAAAGAGGCTGGAACATGGTGAATTATTACTAAATCAGCAGCACAGCAATCCTCAGTTTTTCAGAAATGGTAAACTACATCATCAAACGTAAGGTTGGCTTCAGGATAATAATTTAAAAAAAAATTAAAGGAGAAAGAGAGAAAGAACATATCACATGCAAGTCAGTGCCAGAAATCTCAGTATTTCATTCAATCCATACATATTTTTTTCACTTTTCTTCTTTTTTTTTTAACTTATTAAGACTCATGATTTTTCAATAGTCATAAGAGCCTGAGAGTTAAAGACATTGGATCTAATTGTCTGAGGAAAAGAGTGAGGATTTTATGGAAGCCAGCAAATATCCAGTGACTGGTGATAAAATTGCAAGTGCTGTCAATGATTAGGGTAAACATTATTATATTAATTTAATTAATATAATTCAATACATTGAGTATTTTGTTTTCTTTGATTAGTGTTGCATATGACTGGAACAAAAATTTTTTATTCTCAATGTGGTTCTCAGTCAAAGCCATGATTAGCAACTGTTGTATCATTCAAGCCTTCAAGAGAGAGAAATATCAAGTGTAAAATGATCCTATCTTCAACAGATAAAATCAAGAATCCAGGGGAAAAAAACAAAAACAAAACAAACAACCAAAAACCCCAAACCAAACCAAAACTGGTATTACCTACAGTAGAATAAAATTAAATTGCTCACTGTGTGTGGTAACTCTTATGGGACATCTATTAAAAACTGTATTTTTGAAATGTTTAAAGCAGATGCTTGTCTTTATATCTGAAAATAATTTCATGAAAACCACCTAAACTACAATATGTTGAAGGTCATCTTCAAAATCTGAGATGTTCAAGACCTCAAATCTGGTAATCAATATGTGACGTAAGGAAGGCTTCACAATACACATGCCAAGCCTGGGGCAAAAGTTGTTTTGGAAGACATAAGCTTTTAATGTGGGCTTTAAAACAGTGTTTTTAGACATGTTTTTGTACTTCCTGCATCTTGAAAAGGGAAGTAAATGGGAGAAAAACCCAAAGGTGAATCAAATGTACACTTTTTGGAAATTCATGTAAATGAAATGATATGCAAACTTAACACTCTTCAGTAATAAGTTTGCCTGTTGAAGTAGGTTTCCCTCTTTACAATGCACATGTAGCTAAGACATGTCCTAGCAAATATGCCAGTTTAAAAATTGCAAGAATTCTTGTGGTATTAACATGATACTGTGCACTGTAAAGGTCCATACATGGGCATCTCAATCACAGCAGATTAATCCATAGGCATCAGGCAAGGGAAGGTGAGAGGGGATCCAAGGGACTTATCTCAATCTGTCCACTTTGTAGAGGTCTGGCCACACCGGAAAAAGATGAAAAAAAGGCAATTCAGCTCTGATTATTCCTCTCTGTTAATTTTTAGAAAACAAATCTGCCTGCTGCCCTGTGACTCTTCCAAGACAATCCCAGTGTGCCCTACTAAACTGGATCCCAACAGCTGGCCAGGGCATGTACACCCATTTTCTCTGTTACCTTTCTACTCCATTGCTCAGTGCTCAGAGATACTGATCACCTGAAAATCAGGCCATTCTATAATGGCTAAGAAAGAGGCAAAGCAAGACACTAATTGGGGTACCCTAGTACCCCATTATATTAGGAAGGACCAACATGTTGATTTGAATATTCTCTTAATACAGTATGCAAAAAGTCTAAAAAGGAGAAAAGTCAGCTACTTTCAGCTAATCTCTTGCTCCATGTGGCAGTCACACTTCTGGCAATTTAGGGCAGCTGTGCTCAGCACTCCAGCAGCTGGACCCCAGCATAGTCTTGGTTTTGCCTTTGTGCTTTCACTGATGATCCTTGTTGGGTTGACTCCAATTTTGCCATCACAGCTTGTTTCTGGAGGTAACACTGGCAGAACAAAAAGGTATTAAGGGAATAGAGATATGAAATAAGGAGTAGAAAAAGTAGATGAAACAGTGAATAGATAAATTGATTTTTGTTTGTTTGGACAGAAATGTACCCAAAAACTAACTTATTAGGGAGATTGTTTTCCTGGGTGATACCCTTAATGCATTGGTGGGAAGAAAGGACAAGCAAGGGATACCAGCTATGGCAGCTCTGGGGTGGGCCAAACTTTATGGGGTCAAACTCTTCCAGTGTCTCCTGAAGACAGAAGGCATGGGCTGCACCCCTCCATCTCAGTCCTAGCATTGCTATTGGGACATGAATGGGGCTGGCTTATTCAGACCCAGATTCAGGATCCAAAAATCCCATACTGGCTTTCTGGAGTAACTAAAAGTACTGAGCACCAAATATATCAAACGATGTGGACGACAATTCAGACATTCAGCAGTTGCTCTATCTGTTTTAATAATTTTACAGCATGTCACTTGCACAGCATTGCCCTAAAGTGATGTAGCAGTTTGCACTGTTTTTAACAGTTAGGTCTCCTAAGTTCTGCTAGTTTTCTAGACCCTTATCTCCACCGCAGCTAGCTACTGTGAAAAACACCACCTTCTTTTCCTCTTTTACACTGGCTTGGGATAAGGGGGAAAAAAAACCCCAAAAAACAACCCAACAAAAAACAACAACAACAACAAAAAAAAACACCAGGCCCCAAAACAACAAAAAACCCCATACTGCTAGTAACTGTGACCTACAATTGGAGCTAGTGCCAGAAACAGAAAGCATGATTTCTTTAAGTTATGAAACGCTTCACATAGCCTAATACCACAGCAGTGACCCTACCAACTCTTTTCCGAACAAGTTAAAAAAAAAAAAAAAAAAAAAAAAAAAAAAA
>JAWWEV010000095.1:627503-668258 GCA_035583235.1 Hafferia zeledoni
AGTGTTCTGTGAAGATAAGTTGTAAAAGGCATGCTTGAAACTATAAAAGATGAAAACTTTTGTTCTAGTTGTTACAAAATAAGACACATAGTCACGGGTGGGGGGGGTGTGTGGAAAAAAGCAATATGAAAAGTTATTTTTCACACTAGCTCTGCCTAGCCCTGTGTAATGTATTGCTCATAAAAGAATATCAGGAAGTTTGGAAACTATTGACAGGTCAGCACTATAGAGCTGTGAATGTAGGAGAGCAAATGACTGTTAATTCCTGTCAATCTGGAGGGAAAGAGAAAAACAGAAATACAAAGGAAAAATAAAAATATGACTAGCTTGTTGAATACCTGGGTCCAATGCCTCCCCTCATCTAAGTCTTTTCCTTGCCTCCTGAATGAACTGTGTAAAGACCTGGAGCTATTATAGAGCTACAAAGAAATAAGGAACTGATACCAGATGGGACCTCTTGTCTCCATCTCTCTGCAGCCCAAACAATCTGCTGCAGAATTTAGAAGAGAAGGGTGGAGAATCTAATAGTGTCTCAGAGTCAGAAAGATGGCTCTGGCTTGAGCACTGCCAGCCTGTTCTGGAGGAGGATTATTATTATTCTGTGTGCCAAAGGATATGGCTATTTTTCTCTCTCACTCACTCTTTGCAACAAACATTTGGCTACTATTAGCCAGCTGGCATATGTAAATGAAACATCACATACCACTTTAATAGGGAGAGTGCCATCCGCATTTTGCCAGTCATGCAGTGGTCTGACTGCCAGTGCACAGTGCGATGTGTGCCTCGTGCATCCTCCTTTATCTGGAAGCACAGAGGAGAGTGGCAGGGAAATTTGTTAGGAAGAAAGAAAATCTGTGGCATGGTTACAAGACATCATACAGGAAAATAAGGCCAAGATCTGTCTAGTAAAAGGTGGTGGACTGGCTATACACTCCTAAATATCCATTCAACATTACTTGTCTAAAATGAGCTTCCCTTTCTACAGTTACATAGAAGAAAATGCAGAAATTTTGCATGTGCAGTGAAGGGTGCTTATACCTGAAGTAGAAATAGATCCATGGCAGTTGGTATAAACAAGAAGCAGATCAGGAAGCTTGCTCTGCTCTCAGTTACACTCATGCAGCTTCAGCCTATGATACTGCCTGGTTGTAGCAGGGAGCAGGATCTGGCCTCATGCCATTGTTATCCTTCTCCTGATCTCCAGCTTGCTGTTCTTACTGCTTCTCTTTTCATCTCTCTGTTTTGTTTTGTTTTGTTTGGTTTGGTCTCATTTTTATGCCTGTTTGTTTCCTCTTTTTCACTAGTCATGACAAAGACCAAACAATTATTACTTTCCTTTTACATCTAATCTTTTCTTCTTAATTCCCAAATAATTTCCAAGCATAAGATAAGAGATGTTTATTTCCTTGTCAGGCAATATCCTGGTGACCTGTATTTTGCTGTAGCCTGGCAAGCCAAGTATTTCAGTACTCCTAATTGTCTCCAATCAGAGCTAACATTCAAGACTTGACTATTTGCTTTTGGAACAAACAATGCCATGTGGTATCATAAAAGTGTTCCCAAAGATTTTACAGCAAAACTAAGTAGCTATTTACTTTAAATATGCCAATTAAGCATTACTAATGTACAGTACATTTCTAGGCTAAGGATGATTGATAGCGGCATGCAGTGAAATGTTCTAAAACTACAGTTGGAAAATGTAAATGTTCAAAATGGAAAAAAGAAACCCCCACTGACTGACAGTACTATTTACACATTTCAAAACAGTGCTTATAAATTGTTCTTTTATTATTCTTTAAACCTTTTTTTACTCAGTCTTTGTGTTGTGTTTTTTTTTTTTTGTGAAAACAAAGCAAATTCTTTCAAAAAGAGAGAAAGAGAATAAATGAAGACACTTCTGAGATCCCAAATGTCCGCACAAACCCTAGAAACCACCACAAAGACATTTGACAGAAGGTTTTTTCATTGTTTTGTTTTGTTTCAAATTTGATAGATTTGTGATGTTAATGTTATTTCTCTGACCCTGGTGGGGAAAATGGTCTGCTTTGGTTGTTCCTCAGCATAGAGACTACAAAAATAAAATAAAAAAAAACACTGGAAAGATATTGTGTGATCTGATATTGAGGTTGGTGATATTGTACCATTCCAGGTGTAGTAAAAGCTTTTGGGCTAACTTCTCCCTTAAGGAGGAGATTATGCTTTTGAGCGAAGTTCTTGTCTCATTTCATTTCTATTAATCTAAGAGGAATCCAGATTGGGAATTGTTTGTGAAGAATCACAGCTGGAATAATCTGCAAGTTCCCAGAATTTTGCCTAGTTGCAGTTCGGAAAATGTTTAACCAATTTTTTTATTTTCTCAGAAAAGATTAATCAGAAGTATGCTGACCATTCGCACAGAGCATTTATCTTAAAAGAAAATATTAATCAATCACCTGCCTCTTGCCATATTTTTTAGGTGATTTAAAAGATTAATTAGTATAATTTACTACACTATTATTTGGATCAGAACTCATACATGCGCTTGGCAGCCTCCACTTTCATTGGCTTCTGAGGCTGAATGGAAATCAAAGGGTGCATTTCTGCTGCTTTTAATAAGCCTTGGATCATGTTGCAAAAAACCCCAAGTACAGCAGAGAGTGAAACTCCAATCAGCAGAGAATTCACTTAGCTGGGTGCCCATTTTACCTGATGTAATTTATACTGAACAATTTGACAGCAGTGGAGTATGAGCAGTTGAGCCATACACTGCCATTTCTCACTAAGAACAATCACTGCCTTTGTGAGACAGTGTTAATAAGCACATTTCAATTTGAAAGGCATCACTTGCATTATTCTTTTGTATTCCAACAGGTGCGGCAAATAGACACTTGTTTGTGATAGCAAGGTCTTGACTCAATAAATTGTTTTGCAAAAGTACCTTATTTGTAGAAACACCCATTGTGACTTCTGTTATCAAAGTCCAGTAACCACATTTCTAGAAAGAAGATAGAGTTTTGAACTCAGTGGATAGCTTACAAGACACACAATTGTAATTTTCAGTCAAGATATTGTTATTTTTAAAGAATATATTTAAATATTTTCTGAGATTCTCCTATACTAAAATCTATAGCACTTGACAACTTCCATATGAGTCAATAGAGAAAATTTTCTCCGAAGTCTTTGCTCTGGATTTCACTTTCCAGTAGTATTTTAAGTACTGGGCAGGGAAGAGATTTTTTTCTAGCTGAAAGAATCATGGTCAAGAAATCTGACATTTATGAAAAGTGGTCTTCCCACCAGCATAATCCATTAGCTGTCACCTGTGGCAGTAGCAGACAAAAATTTTCAAGCTATTTTCCATTCTGAATTACTTACAGTGACAAAGAATTCAGTGACAAAGACATTCAGTCTTTTGTTTGTTAAACAGTTTGTAATGTCAGGAAAAGCATGTTACCCACTGTAGTGGAGCGTGCAAATGGCTGTGCAAGAGATATGAAGTCTCTTGTCTGAAATATTTGTGGTCCACTGCAGTTGACAGCCTGGGTTACACAGGTGTCTCTCTACTTAATTTCCTTCCATGTTATCATGTCAGGTTTTATGTCATTTTATTAAAAATGCTTTGTAGTTATAAACTTCTGAGCTAAAAGTACTTCCTGACCTTAGAACACAGAAGAAGCAACTTACGTAATAAGCGGATGCTGAGTCAGAGTTTGGGTTGATTTTACTGTTTTGATGCCTGTGCTTCAAAGGACATCTGTGCAATGACCTGATTTTAAAACAAACAAACAAACAAACAAAAACACACACATAAAAAAAACCCCACACCCATCCAACCAAACTAACCAAAAAACTCAACCACTTTTTTTTCTTGACCTCAGAATATCCCTAAGAACATGGCAAGACCAGCAAGTGAATTTTTTCTATCCACAGAATCACAGAATAATCTGAGTTGGAAGGCAACCAAAAGGATTACTGAGTCCAATTCCTGGCTCTACACAGGACCATCCCCAGGAGACACATCATGTGCCTGAGAGTATTGTCCAAATGTGTCTTGAACTCTGTTGGGCTCGGTGCTGTGATCATTTCCCAGAGGAGCCTGTTCCAGTGCTCAACCATCCTCTGGGTGATGAAACTTTTCCTAATATCTGACCTAAACCTCCCCTGACACAAATTCAGGCCATTCTCTTGGATTCTGTCACAGGTCACCACAAGAGAGGAGACCAGTGCCTGTCTCTCCTCTTCCCCTCACAAGGAAGTTGTAAGTGCAATGAGGTCTCCCCTCAGTCTCCTCTTTTCCAGGCTGAACAGACCAAGTGCCATCACCCACTCCTCACAGACCTTCCTCTCAAGGTCCTTCCCCACCTTCATTTCCCTCCTTTAGACAGTCTCTGATGGCTTCATATCTTTCTTATATTGCAGTGCCCCAAACTGCACACAATATTCTGGGTGAGGCTGCCCCAGTGCAGAGCAGAGCAGAGCGGGACAAACCCCTCCCTCACCCAGCTGGTGATGCTCTGTCTGGTGCCCTCCAGGACATGGTTGGTCTTCTGGCTGCCAGGGCACTGCTGACTCATATTCAACTTGCCATCGACCAGGACCCCCAGGTCCCTTATCACAGAGCTCCTTTCTGGCATCTCATTCCTCGGTCTGTCCTTACATCTGGGATTATCCCATCCCAGGTGCAGAGTCGGGCACTTGCCCTTGTTGAACTTCCTGTGGTTGGTGATTGTCCAGTCCTCTCATTTGTCGATGTCTCTCTGCAAGGCCTCCCTGGCTTCCAGGGAGTCAACAGCTTCTCCCAGTTTTGTGTTATCTGCAAACTTGTCTAGTATCCCTATTCAGTCCTGCATCCAAGTTGTTTATGGAGATGTTGAAGATGGAGCCCTGCGGAACCTCACTAGTGACAGGTCACAGGTCTGATGTTACCACATTCACTGTTACTCTCTATGCTTGAGCCAATTGCTCACCCACCACATGATGTGTTTATCCAATTATGTGCTGGACATTTTGTCCAGAAGGATCCTTTGAGAGACACTATTGAAAGCTTTACTGAAATCCAAAAATATTACATCACTTGGCTTCCCTTGAACAACTAGATGTGTTACTTTGTCATAAAAGGAAATCAGATTTCATAATCAGGACTTTCCTCTCTTGAAACTATGCTGGTTGCAACAGATGATAACGTTGTCTTTCAGGAGTTTTTCAATACTTCCTACAATAATCTCCATAACTTTACCAGGCACTAAAGAAAGCCTGACAGGCCTGTAGTTTCCAGGGTCTTCTTCTTGTCTTTCTGAAAATCAGGACAACATTCACCAGCTTCCAGTCAGCTGGGACCTCTCTGAACTCTCAAGACCACTCAAAAATCATTGAGAGAGGATTTGTAATGACATCAGCAGCTCTTTGAAAATTCTTGGATCAATCCCATCAAGCCTCATAGATTTGTAGGGATCCAGCTGGGGCAGCAGATCCTGTGCAGTTTCAATGTCCAGTGGGAGTTGATCATTCTCACATTCATAGTCCTTCAGCTATTGAGGCACACAAGAATAATTTTATTAGCACTTAACCCTGGCAAGAAAAAGAGATGGAGGAAATACCTGGTCTCTGAGACTAGACTTGTTTACAGGAGGGATCAAATTGTAGAAAAAAACCCTGAGGGTTCTCTCCTCCCAGACTGTTACACTATTTCATATCTTTTTGAAGTGAGTAGTTGGCTTAATACAATATTTTCCTTCTTTTATTCTTCTACAAATCATTTTTCGTTCCTCTTTCTCCGTTGTACGGCGTCATTGTTAAAGGACAGCTACAAGAGTTGTTAAACAATAAGCTATAATGGATTGGCCAAAACATTAGAGTTTCTTCTGGTTTTAAATGCATGCCTAGCTGTCAAAGTAGGGTGGTTTTTTGCTTTTGTTTCTGTTTCTGTGTTTGTTTGTTTGGGTTTTTTTGTTTTTAATTTAGAACTCTGGAAAAAAGAAAAAAAAAAAAAAGCAACTCCCACCCCATACCCAATTCTGTATGCCCTCCTTCCACTGATGCTTCTGTGTAAGTTTGTAGAGAATAGGAGACACTCAAAGACTCTGAAAGACACTCAAAGCCTCAGAAGAGGGTAAGGGTTGAGTAACGTGCACAAGAGTTATATTAAGGTTTCTGTTGAAGTACCATACCTCTCTTCATAGCCTATGTGGAAAGAAAAGCTATTTTAGCATGTCATGTTAGGTGGAGGACATGCAACTTGTGGAAATACGTTAGAGAAACAGGGAGGCAGAGTGGTGGGAAAAGGAATGCAACTATACTCAAACTTTTGTTTCTTAAAAGGAGAGAGATGTTTCTCTCTTTGCCACTCTTTCTCTCTGTGTAAGAGTCCCCAGAATTCCACACCAGATACAAACAAGGTCTCAGTATTTGCAAGAAACTAAAATGACATTCCAGGTTATATTTTTCTGAGATATTTTCTTTCTTAGGCAAGGAATTGTTCACCTTTAATTGCCTAAGTTGGGCATCTGAAAACTGGAGCCCTCTAGATCCTTAGTAACTGTAGAAAAATTTGCCTCTGCTTCATATATGCTCTTACAGAGAGCAAACATCAGGCAGAGGTACTGCACTAGAGAGCATATGTTTTCAGACTTTCACCCATATGGGATATCTTTCACTCTATCTGAAAGTGTTTTAATTTCTCTGTCAATGACTTATTTGAATACTGGAGTGCATACGGATAATAACATAAAAGAGAATAAGAATGAGGTAGGGACTTCACATCACGTGCCAAGATTACATTTCTCATTAGTGCTGCAACAGAGAGAGGAATTTGTCTTGCTGGCTAAAAGGTGGTACTAGACAAAATAATTCTGTATTTGGAATTTTCTGATGAACAGAATAATTGACAATTAAAAGAAGGAAAAATAAATGTTGTCTTGGCTCTGTGTTTCAAAACTTTTTCTTGGGTCATACAGTTCAGAGTTCAAAAAGTTTGCTTTTGGGAAGTCTGTATTCAGTTTTCATCCTTGGAAAGTGAAAGAGAATATTTCAGTTATATTCAGTCAATGTGCAGAAACAATGGGTATCCTGGAAATAATATTCACAGGTGAAGGCCTAAAACTTAGTCTACTTGTATTAATGCTATGGGAAATCTCTGATTTTCCTAATATTATGGTTCTTCAACAATTATTTTATTGTTATTCAAACGTATTTATAAAAATATTTTGTAGTAAGACCTATAAAGAAATAGATGGTAAAAAAAGGTCAGAATTTTTAATGCTACTCTCCCATTATCAGTGTCATAGATTCTGGTATGAAAGTACTGGAGATAAGGTGCACTGAGATATTTCGTTTTGTCAAACAAGCAGTTAAACAAAGTTGGCCATGTTAACTTTAGCTCCACTTGAAACACAAGGAGGAAAAACAAAACAAAACAATAACCAAACAAAGCAACTTAAACCAATGCTCTTCAGGTTGAAATGTAACTGACTGACAAAATACATCTTGTTAGCCAGTAGCAATCAAATGTAGTGAACACAGCAAGGGCCTGAAATCCTAAATTAATCCTGAAACTCTACGAGCCAGAGATCACTAGGAATTAATTGTCTGAATACCTTTATTAGAAATGGGTATGAGTTTAATAAAAAGGAAAGAGTTAAGTCAAAAAACATTGTCCATGTGGTTTTGTTAGTAGCCTCCACGCTTCTTAGAGACACAATGGCTGTTTTGAGCTGTGGCATTCAGAACCTTTGCTGATGAAATCCTTTCAGTCAAGAATTTCTGTACAGAGAGGTCTACTAGCTCACTGAAAAAAAAAATAAAAGAAGGAAATTATCACTGAGATTCTTAGCGTGCTTAATACAAATCTAGTATCTAGTAAATGGACTAGAGATGGACCAAGGGTTGGACTCAATGATCTTGGAGGTCTTTTCCAACCCAATCGATTCTATTCTATGATTCTAATGCAGGAAAAATACTATCATTATAGTTTCACTACCTATTAGCTTTCTGACATCTACATGCCTATATGTAAGTATCCACTTTTCCAGAGCTGCATTCCTCATCTCTTTGCTCCTGAAGTGAACAGATTGAGCTCTTCTATGAGTTGCAACGAGCCATTCCAAGATACTCTGAAAATACCCCTTTCTCTACCACTTTAGAAGAGCCAGCCTGATCTCTGGTAGCCAAAGAACTGTCCCTCCTAATGTGTTTTATGATTAGTATGTATGTTCAGAGGTGTGTATCCACCTAGTTATGGTGGTGATGAGGCTTTCTGCTTTGGGATTGTTTAAATTTTCCTGGACTGAGGTGTAATCTACAAGGACTGGAATGACTCAATGAGGTCTAAGTGCCCACTCCATTTTCTTGACAATTGCTGTGGATGCGATAGTGTATATCTGCTGTTTTGAAACACCATAAACTCCTTTCATGGGGGTTAAGGCAAGGAGAGTGAAATTCAGCCTCCTCTACTGCACCAGAGAGGTTAAATTCATAAACTGAAATACTGCAGTCATGGATCTAAAGAGAGAATAGCCTTGAAACAAGAGAAACATATTCAGAGAGGTCAGGGATGACTTAAGAAAAAAGCAGCTGTTTGTCATACAGCTGAGATTCATCTTGCTATAGGTGAATGATATCATCATTTGTTTTAACAAAACAAATGTGCAAACATATGTGCAAAATATGAACGAACCTTTTCCACGTGACAAAGCAGTCTAATGTTATACACATTTTTTCTAAAGTGAACTTGTGAACTCCAGGTTAGAAACAAAGTTTTTACTTGCCTCCCACAAATATCAGTTATTGCAGACATTATAGCCATAATATTTGTTACCTTCACCATCAGCCTGATGGTCGTTTACATGTGTGTGGTCACAGTACAGACTCTCAAAGATGAGCTCAGATGGTCACAGTAGATGATTTTTAGTTCAGAAAGTATGATTGTGGTCTAAATTATCAGGCAGAGGGTGTCTTAGTAGTTTAATCAAGCTAGGTAGTCACTCCATATTTCCTTTATATGTAAAAGTTAGGTTTCCAATCTCCCATAATCCCCCATTTCCATGTATTGGTGAAAGAACAAACACTTTGCCACTTGATGTGTTATTCAGAGTAACCAAAATCATAGGAGGTATTCTAAACTCTTTCTTTCAAATACTACTACTTTGAATAAAATATTCAAAAATCACTAGGATCTCATGACTAGTATATCAGTAGTCATATAAAATTTACAAGAGGTTGTGAAAGGCAGTTTGAAGTACACGATGGATCCAGTGTGAACTGGATGAACAGTGGTAGGTCCTAATGGAGAAGAAGACATATGGTAGCTGTTTTCAACCATGAGAACACAAGATTTTGTACTTTGGCAAAACTGTGACATCTCACACCCCATTCAGGCAGTGCTGATGACTGCAGGTAACTTTCTGAGGAGTGGATCTGTGTGGTTAGGACTGAGTGATGAGACATCTAATAAATACTTACCACAATCATGCCACTGATCACCAGATCCCATGTCCAGTCATTTCTTAGAAATAATTTTATCATTCATTATTTACAATCAGAAAAACACAAGCAAAAAGAATTATATTTTCAGTGAAGGAGAGTGTGCAGTTTAAGCCAATAGATTAAAAAGGCACAGTGTTTCACTAAATTTTAAATTCCTATTTCCTTTGAATATAAGATATGTTGACCATATGTGCTTTAGGTCCTACCTGCATCTCTTCTCATCCATATATCATCAGTTTTTCCACAGGATATAGCATGACTGGCAGACAATCTGGAATCAATCTGTTTGTCTTTAAAATGGTGCTGAAAACTTTTAGAAGTTGCAAGGTCCTGAACTGGAAAGAAAACCTTGGAAGTAACAACAAAGAAGTATTGGAAAGACAGACAATAACTTCAGAGTCTTCTATCTGGATCCTGTTGTGCAAAATGCATATATACCATCTCTCAGAAAACCATTTCAGTGGAATAAAACCTTCCCTATTTATTAATGCAACCAGGAATCAACCAGGCAGTTTTTAATTAGCATTGTAATTTTCAAGAAGTGAAAGATGGTTGCTTTATAGACTTCATATGCAGCTCAGAAGGGGCTCCAAACACAGCTGCATTTGTTTATAATATACTGCTATTTTTTAAAAGGATGCATCTGAGATACTGTATGTACTTGAAGACCTTGTGCTGCATAGCTAGAAAAATTTTATCAAAAGCCATGAATTCAATGTATTGCAATTTTGCTCTCTGATGCTTTTCTAAGCATTAGAAATCATAGGTTGTAGAGGGTTTGCAAATAATCACTCTAGGAGAAAGCTTCCACATGTATATTAATAAGAATAATATAAATATTCCACAAATAGATGAATGCTCATTGAGGGGCAAATATAGGGCAAATATTCTGTGTTGTGTTTATTCTGCATTTCAGCCATATCTGACATTTAACTACAATATTTGGCATTCCTTTTTCTCTGATACTCAACAATCATAAAAATGTTTTAACAACATCAGTGTGCTAGGTCTCAAAACATTTTTGAAAGAATCATATGTCCTTGTCATTTATTACCACAGTTCACTACTTTCTCGCTATTCACATTATCCTACTCTTTTCTGAATTAAATATAATAATCTTAGCAGGGTTTCTAGTGGACTTTTCTGCTCTCTTGTAGTAGATTCTACTCGAATCTCTATGTGTTTTTCATGTTTTATGTGTTTTGTTGTTGACTCAAAGACAAAAATCTTGCTGCCTTTCATTAACAACACCAAGATTATGGATTATCATCATCATCATCATCATCATCATCATCATCATCATCATCATCATCATCATCATCAATCTTCACAGGGGACACAGCATAGAACAGCTCAAATCGAAAGCGACCCATAAGAATTCTTGAATCCAAGTCCGGATAGATTATTTTAATCCACTTTTTCACTTTGCAGAAGCAAAAAACCCAAAACAAAACAAAAAACCCCAAAACCAAACAAACCAAAAAAAACCCCAAAACAACAACAACAACCAAAAAACCCCACAAACAAACAAAAAAACCCCCTGCCAGTGGTACTCAAAAGTGCTCATTTACAATACTGAGATAATATTGATCTGATCTGGGAAGCTGCAGAGCTACTATTGATTGCAAGAGGAAAGAGAATAACTGGGGCTCAAGTTCACCCATAGGCTCCCAAATTTATGAAATGCCTCTAAAAATAATATCTTTTGAAATTTTGTTTTCTCCCATAAGCTCAGTGTTTAGGGACATTAAATCCTTTTCTACTGTGACTTACAAAGGTTGATGGGCTCAAATTTATTAAAAAATCCATTGCCAAAATGTACTAACAAACCAGACTGTTGTAAGATGAAGATAGTCCTCCTGTTGTTTTCCATCTGAGACATGTTAAGGTGATAAATGGAATAAGCAAAAGTTTCAGATTTGGCTCATATCCCTTAATTGTCCATAATTTTTCAGAGTATCTTAAAGTACTTCCATAATATGAGATGGTAGCAATGGAAGGTGAACTCAGGGAACATTTCCAGGCTGATTTCCACAAATACTGTAAGGTCTACAAGCTCACATTAGGCTCAGCACTCAAGGTCTGGCATCCAAGCTCTTGCTGTGGCTAACAAGATGCATCCAAGATTTCTGACTGGATCTCGGGGCTGCCTCTTGTGTGCTCACTCTGAACATGTGCCTCAGTCCTGTAAAGTACTGACTATTTTCTTCTCCCACAGAAGTCGATGGAAAAAACGCTATTGTTTGGAGATTGAATTGTGGTAAGCTCTGCTTTTGTCCCATGAGTTCATTACTATATAAGTACACAATTCCCCACAATTACTGCTGAAACATATTTTGAACAGCAAACACCCATTTTTATTTGTTCAGTCTGGTGCTGATTTAGAGACACTCTGTTTTGTTTAGGTTTTGTTCTTCACCACAGGATGTGACCTTACTTTCGCTAGATAGGAAAGTGAAGATGATTCCAGTCTGCATCAAAAATCAACTGAGTCAGCTGCAGCATCTATGACTAAACAAGTGGACTGAACTTTTAAATAAAGACCTTTTTTTGATTATTTTTTGCAAGATTCTTAAGTTTTTTTTCATTTTTATGATTATAATGCTTATAGGTTTTTTGCTGTATGCTAACAGTAGATATCACCACATTTCCTGTTTCAGAAATAAATCAAAGTATTCCTTTGGGCATGGGATAATTCCCTTTGCAGTCAATGGGGCCACTTTTTGAAAGTTTAAATCTCTTCCTGAACGCTGGTCCATCTGAATGTTGGCAATATTTTTTCCTTTATTTAGCCAGTTCCACTTGAAGGACAAGGAGGAAAAGTTTATATATGGAAAAAAAAAAAAAAGAAAGAAAAAAATGAAAAAAGGAAATTAATATCATAAGAAGCCAAAATAATCTTTTTATTCAAAAAACAAACTCACAAAACTTCCATGGAAAGCTATAAAACCTACATTGTTTTCCCAAGAGAATTTTCTAATCACTTAGGTAAACATGGGAGGTAGACTGGGTAAATACATATCCAGTATAGGCTACATATTGAGGTGTTTTAGAGGAATATTTATTGAGTTAAATATATTTATGTATACACATACACATATTGGTGCCTGAAGAATATATATTTTAGTATATTACCACAGAGCCATAGCAGCTCTTAGGTGTAAAAAGTTGGCAGTTGGAAGAATCCAATTCAAAACCCAGTTGAAAAAATCATAACAAAAAATAGACTATAAAATTACAGAGTACATGGTTGGTAATCTTTTCTCAGTTCAGTGACATAAGACCTCATAAATTTGATGGAATCTCAAAATAACAGTAACTTGTTCATCTGGATGATGTCAACGTAGAAATAAATTTTTTTAAACAGCTGTTTGTTTTGTAATGAGTTCATTTTATAGACATTGCCTTAAAATCCAGAGGATTTCCACATACTTTCTTGTATGATAAACTTCAACAAAGTAAACTTGGAAAAAAATCACTTTAAGTGAGTTATCTCCATTTAGAAAAATCACAGAGTAATTTAAAAAAAGTGAAATTAATCCTGTAGGTGATCTTTAAATTTTTTTGTTATGAACACTGGAAACTTACTGTATGTTATTATTCACCTTCTTTAAAATACTCCTGTTGGCAGGCAAATCTCAGGGAGTTTTGCAGGAAGATATTTTAATTTATGAACTCTAAACCAAAATTATTTCAGAAACCTGAAGCACTAAATATATATTCTGGCAAATGCCTCTAATGGAAAAGCTTCTAAGGCAGCATTAAAAACCAAATTCAAATAACAATGTAAAAAACCCTGTAAATTTAGGACAGGAAGATCGATATTAAGCTATCATTTATTACAGGCAAAAATGTCTTTCAATTTTGAGTTTCCACAGACAGTGGCAGTAGGCAGCTCTAGTAAATGAAGGTGTAACTGACAGCAGTTTTTACTTAAAATGAGTGAATTAAAATGTAGAGATTATTATCCTGTTGCCACTTCAGACAGCTGTGTATATCCGTGTGACCAGAGAGCCAAGTGAGAAAGCAGATATCACATCTTTGCAGTTTAGAATCACACAACTGCTAATAGTTTTTAATTATGATTTGTTGTTTCTTTTATCCTGTCATACTTTGTAGCTAGGCTCCCTCTTTCCACGTAAGCTTTCTCTGGAAGCACAAACTGCTGACTCCACATCTAGAGACAATATAACATCAATAAGGTTAAAAAAAAAAAAAGTTATGGTTGGGGGTGTGCCACAGCTGATAAAAACCCACAGTGCAGCTGCCTGGTGAAAAACTCTCCAGCTGAGCACTGATAAAATTTATCACAGGGGCACACATAGGAATGAGCAGCTTAGCAAAGCAGCCTGTGGTGAAACGTGCAACAGCTGAATATATAAAGGTATGCTGCAACTTGACAGTGAAACGGTGGCAAAAAGGCCTAATAATATGGTAGGTAAGCTTCTTGTGTGGGCTGTTTGGTTTATTGACTGAGGCTGTTTTGTCCCCCAGACTCAGAGCAGAGGATATAACGCTACGTACTTGAACCCTCTGAAAGAGCTTGCCCTCTTGTTGTGCCTGTGACACACCCTGAGCAGGAGCAGGCAATGGAAGAACAAGACTGGTGCCAGCTCTCAAAGCCTTGTGATGCAGAACTGTTGTCACTTAAAAGTTCAACTCTTTCTTCCTTCTTTTACTTACTTAATTTTAAAGTGATTTCAAACTTTGCCTTATAAAAGAGAGAGATTGATTTTTATTATTTAGGGTGCATCTGACCCCAAAGGTAGTCAGAATGTCACCAAAAACTGAGATCTTGTGAGGTCATCAGATGTTCCAATGAATTCCAAAAAGTTCTAAAATAAACAAAATGCAGTGTAGCTTTGTTCATTAAATGAAATTATAATTGTAAGGTTTCTCTTTCTATCTCTAGTTGCTCTTGTGCTGCTTGTTGCTCAGGAGGGTAAAACTGACACAAGGGTACCTGACTCCATGTGTGTATTTTTAGCTCAGTGGTTCAAAGGTCTGGAAGCTGTAAAAAAAAAAAAAAAAAAAAAAAAAAAGAACAAGAAAAAGAAAAAAGAAAAAACACAAATCAAAGTGAAACAACATTTTGCTTAAAGAAAAATCTGGATTAAAGGAGATATTAAGAACAATGAAGAGCTGGAGGGTTAAGCAATAGCATAAGAGGGTTTGTGAGAAATCAGGCTTGGATTAGTGGTAATTGGTGACTCACACAGACTTTGCTTCTATGTATCTGGCACTCCTGAAAGTCTGCTGATTCACTCTGGGAAGGACAGGTTCTGCTTTCTCCTTTGCTGACATTTACAAGCAGCATAAATGAAAATGGTAGTATTTCACACCTGTGTTGCACATGTGTAAATGGCTGTAGGAAGAACACAACAGCTGCAAATCAGGTCCAGAAGGTTTAAACTAGAAGACACAGAAGGTTCATAAAAAAGCACAAGCCAAAGACTCTTGCCAATGTGGACAAAGAAAAGAGAGAGAATCAGAGAGAAAAAGGTCAAAGGAAGTGAGAGAGAGATAGGCAAAAACTGAAACCAGGTTCACAACAAAGAAAAGGATCGGGGAAAAAGTTGTGGGGTTTTATTTTTTTTTTTTTTTTAATGAAAGTATCCATGAGCAAAAAGCAGGGAGCATTAACAAGGGGGAAAGAAAATGAAGAATGGACAAAAATATTCTTCTTCCATCTCCAGATAAGAAAAAACTAAAACCCCCACCAAACTGTGCTGTTACAAAGGCTACAAAGGATTAAAGAAAAAGAGAAGTCAATGAATACTGCACTTTTCAGGTATATTATTGTGGGAAAGTTGTATGAAGAGATTAGACAACATGAGAGAGTGAAAAAATTCACACTGGAACCAACTCTCAGATTTTGTGCCATAGGTGTGCTGCATGCACCAAACAAATTTTTGGTCTTTGTCCTTTTGGTACCTTTATGTACCACTGCAACCCACCTTGCATGATACAGGATACTTGTTTAGCCTCCTCTGAGCTGCTGATAGGGAGCCAGGCTCTGTCCCAAACAGTCAGGGAAGCATAAGAGTAGAAGCGCTGATTGACATTGCAGGACTGGCCTGTCATAATTAGCAGTGGGGGGACAGCTGCTCGTGTGCCAATCCGGCATGGCACACTGTCCTTTCCACCGCAGTTCCCATCTCACTTCTAAAGTGCAAAAAGAGAGATTATTCACCAGGGTGGTAGACACATTTCTGTTCTCAGGAACACCATGATATCATTAATCTTCTGTCAAGTCAGCAAGGGCAGGTTATGTGGATGCAAGTATTTTGCAAGGCTATAAATAAAATTTAAAGACAGAAAGAGAATATACTTTCATGGAGTTTTCACTGCTGCAATACAGATGATGTTAACATTGCAATAGTTTACTGGCAAAAAGACTTTAAAAAATTCCTTTTTAAATGTTTTTGAAACATCTGTCCAGAAAAGTTGAACAGAATAGGATCCTAATATTGTAATATAAATTATGTAATCCTTTCTATGAAACAGTTGATCAAATGAAGTTCAAAATATAACCATGTCTGTAGTTGCTGTACTGTGCTCTTCACCTGACTATTGCTATGGGTGTAATTGTCTGAAAGGCAGAGAAACTGGTAGTAGGTGCAGTGGGAAGGTTTTCATAAAGAAGGTTTGATAGATAGCCGCATTAGTCAAATATAGCAGAAATGTAATTGACTTACACAGGTTATCTTTAAATATCCATACGATGTATTCTTCATGGGCCTTGAATGTTTTATGTCCCTCCTGTGTCAGCTGAGATACTGGGACACAGAAGAAAACAGGAATACTCCTCTCTTACAGGGCCTTTGGCCTTGGAAAAAACATCTTGAGGTCTTTTATGTCTTAAGAAACTCCAATGAAGTAGTTTAAATAGAACAGAAAGTATAATTCTAAGGTCTTGGGCTCTGGATCTCTCAAAAAGTGTAATACTGAATTATATGAAGGTAAAATGTTTCCCTTCCTAACAATGTAAAATATCTTTTTACAGCTATGTGAACTTCTAGCAAGCAGGATTTTAAAACTTTTTTTTTTTTTTTTTTTAGTATGCGTTAATAATTACTGCCTGCTTTGGGAAAGAAAAATGTACATTTTAAAGGGGAAGAAGCTGTTTATGACTTCTGCATATGATCCAAAATTGCTGTCAGTCTGAAGTTGCTCTGTAATCAGGAATGTTAGACATAACTCCAGTAAAGTCAGGTGCTCAAATTGACATGAGAAGCCTCAAAATTATGTGATGCATTTTTTAATCACATGGTTCTGCCATTTATCAGAAAGATATCCTCGTAGCTTACACAAAAATTTAATACTGATTTAGAGAACTGGAGCATAGCTGCTGTTTATTTTATTTGTCCCAACAAGGGTCAGTTGCTTGTACACAATCTGCTTATCACTTTATCCAGACAAGATAGAATTTTATTCTGCATAGTGTTCAAAGATAACACAGGAAAGTGATTGTTGATTTTATTCAGTGCTGTAGAATTTTATTAAATTAATTAAACTAAGCACTTTTTCCTCCCACATATTTTCAGGGTCACATTTTTGTCCTACCTTGAGTAGATGTAGAAACAAAAGTCAAGCGTTTGAATCATACCATCCCTTATGAATGGAAGAACCATGGAAACTTTAAATAAGGAACCTTTAAGTGATTTAAGCCGATAGTAAGTGGGACTTGGGAAAAGAAAAAAAAATCATCTCCTGGTAGTTTTTTTGACTCAGTTAAAACTTAATTGAGTTTAGACCTTAGTTGTAATTGTAGACAGTATGGTTGGAAAATGGGAAGGGATTTGCTTGAAAAAGGAAACAAATAATTTGTTTTTACTTCCCCTAGCAGACCTTGTAAGCTCCTTGTAATCTTCTTGTAAGCTTCTTGGAACTTGTAAGCTTCCTGGAGGCCAGCTTCAAACTTGTCTGTGCAGTGAGACATAGCTGGATGCCACCTGATTTGTGTCTGCAGGCTCCCAGTATATGCCTTGGCAAAGGTCTGAACCCCAGGTTTGTGGTACCAGGAGGGCTGAGGGTTCAATCCCCCACTCACTGTTACTGGATTTATCTCTGCAAAAGTACTTGCTGGACAATTATATATTTAGGACATGCAGCCACTTTAGGAGAGGAGTAAAAATGTTGGCCTGGAAAGCAGTTGATTTTTCGGACTTCTCTACTGCTAGTGAAAGAGTTTACAGAATCCTCTAATGGCTGAGAATACTCCTCTCATTACAAGCACACGCTCACTGCAGATTACATATTTTCTCTTGTGCCAACAATGTTCATTACTACTAATGTATTTATAGAATACAGTCATATCCCTTTGCAGGTTTTGCAAACTAAAGGTAGACCCCTTTCATTCCCACTCATGAGCCAGGCTCCTTGTTTCCCTGTCTGCCCTAGCAGTCTGCCCCTGTTCATATGCAAGTCCTGGTGAACCTTTCACCTGAGTGTTCATAGCTATGGATGGTATTTCAAATGTATATTCAAGGATGATTTGCATAATGAGAGAATATTTCTGAATTTTTACAGGAATATCTCACTTAGCATTTTTTATGGCCTCAGTATTGCTAACTCATAGTCATACAATGTGTAATTAGTATAACAAAGTCTTTCTCCTGCTGCATTTCTTACAACTGATGAACTCCAGCTGATAGTAGAAATTCCTGCTATTAGGCCACAAGTTCATGCTGTTGCACTTTGCACTATTAAATTTCATTGCATTTCTTTCTCTTCACTCTTCAAGGTCATCCAATTCTTCCTCTGAGTAATGCATTGCAAAACTGCTGGCTTACCGCACTACTTACTGTTAAAACAGGCAGGCCCGTGTTTGTTTATATATATATATGTATATATAATCACCCCCACCCCCACCCCGCCCCTGCCCCAAGAGGTTACAAGCTGAACCTGCTGTCCAAGTCATCTGCTTGTCTCATAGCTCTGCAGCCTGGCAATATTCTG
Organism: Hafferia zeledoni; assembly: GCA_035583235.1. Taxonomy (NCBI): domain Eukaryota; kingdom Metazoa; phylum Chordata; class Aves; order Passeriformes; family Thamnophilidae; genus Hafferia; species Hafferia zeledoni. The sequence continues at coordinate 645,924 of JAWWEV010000095.1, forward strand.
CCTCAGTCCATGCTCTGTGAAAAGAATACTTCTGGGAACTGTACCACATTGTTTTCTCTGAGGAAACCCTTTTCATTTGCAGTTTTTGGTATTTTGAGAACAAAAGATATCAGAGCAAGGGAGTGACTAGCAAATGAAGGACAATCATTTTCAGGTGTGAAGCCATCTTGAGGATTTTTTTTCAAAGCCTCCTACCTTCCTACATGGATGTCAGTGTCATGCAATCCAGATGTTGCTGGCTTCTGTTCAACACAGCTCTCATCTGAAGTGGAAGGTGTTAAATTGAAGTCAGGCCAAAAAGAGAGGTGAACAGGGCACTGGAAACCAAGAACAGGATGAGAGGCAGATCCAGCAGCAGCACCAAGTTCCTATATTAGCAAGGGTCATGCTTCCTTCCTAAAAATTAACCCCTTTCAACTTCCCTTACAGATGTGATGAGGGGCAGATACTTGCTTGGGTGAAGTCATGGATCTTTTGGTACTAACAGAGCTGAGGCAGCTCCAGAAACATTGATCCAGCTCCTTCTTCAGCTCCTGGACTGAGTTTGAAGGAAAAAGTCATACGTGATGATAAACTGGGGTTTAGGATCTTTCTCACAGTCGCACTGTGGTGGCAAGTTCAGGTCATTTGACTGATACAGAACTGTGTTTTTCAGTCTGCATTTGTGTTACTGTATTAGTATTTCTTTTTGGAATAACCATGAGACTGAATCTACTGTAGCTATAATTTCTGGCTTGTGGATGACTATCACAACAGCTGTTTTCCATATGAAGCACTGATACGGGCTTTATGTCTCAATACATTTTAATGTGTTTTTTTATGTTTTAATGTTTTTTTTAGTAAAGGTGTTTGACAAAAAAGAGGGCCTAAATAAACTTCAATAAGCCTTTTTTTTTATTTTCTTTTTTGTGGAAATGTATGTTCTAACCTTCTATAAATTGAGCTATGAGGAAATATTGTTGAACCAGAGCTGAATTTGTTACAGGTCCCTTGCTTCATTAATTGTACATTTGATTTCCTAGTTTCACATTATAAACTCAACATTTCAAAATGTTGTGCGATGGAATCCATTTGGAAAATGTGTTCCCAGACAGGCATTTTGTAGTCTTTAATACTGTCTATCCTGCTGTGCTTTCTTCCACTGTAATATTATTTGCTTTGCAGGAGCTGTGCTTTGGCTCCTGCAATAATTTACCATTAACAGGGGAAAACATGTAAAAAATAAGCTTTCAATACATGCAATAATTAACTTTTAAGACTACCATTAAATCCTTTTAAAGCAGATTGATTAGGTTTCAATATTGTATGTTGCTTTAGATTTTCATCTGAACTGAAATATTTCTTTACACTGTTCTGCAGCTGTGCTCACTTTCTAGCACTGATAGTCATTGAAATCCATCTTGTGCTATTGTAACCTGCTGTTAGCCCATTAGTTGCAATCTGTGGGAGGAGAAGAAGACAAACTGTGTCACTATTCCTTATCAAGGGACCACACAGTTGTTTGCCACTTTGACTCTGTGATGGATAGTTATCTTGAAATGTGACAGGTGTGAGACTGGAAACTTAGAAGGAAAAAATGCAGAAGCCAGTAGCATTTTGTTATTGACAATTGTTAGATAACAACACAGGGTTAATCAATCTCTTGTGTTGTTTTTAACCCCCTGTTCTTTTTGTTTTCAAGATGCAGTTTTTCTCATCAGACTGACGTGGCAGGAAAAAGGTTCAAGTAGATAGCAGATATTTTGCCTTGAGAGCATACTGAATGCATAATGTCAAATTCCATGAAAAACACATATTTTTTCCTTTGACTTTTTTTTTTTTTTTTAAGTTCTTTGAAAGTGATTCAGGAGAAAGTAAAAAAGTACAGTTCAAATACCTGGAAGTATCTGCAGGTAGACATAATTTCAGAGAAAGAGAAATAGTCTGTTTTCAACTTTATTTTTATTGTCAACAGGCTTCTATCATTAAGTTTGCACAAATAAGCTTGATGTAGTACATGTTTTATTATTTCCTTCTGAGATATGAGCTCAAGTGATGAAAAAATGATACTCTGAAAGGCAAATGGTCACATTTACTTAGCTTTGCTCAAAACCACGTGGTTTAAGGACATGCAAATCCAGGACAATTTGTGGTGATATTTCAGACTAGGTTTGATTCTTTTGTGACCTTCAGAAAACTGAGTTATAGTACAAAATTCACAGTTTTAAAAAATGTTAAAATGTGTGTTCAATATCTTTGGGAAGCATTAAAACAATGACCAGAGTTTGTTTGTGAGCTAAGGTTCATATTGAATAAGGATATCTGGTAAAAGCTAGAATACAGTTCAAACAGACATCAATGAACATGGGAGTCCTACCGCACGAAATAAGAGGCTTGGGCCTAAGAATTCACAGTTGAAATAACAAAGATTAGGTTTGAGAATTACATTACTGCCATTTCACTAAAAGGAGTAAAATGATATAAACAATGTTGACTGTCTTGAGGTCTCCAATAAGGTGATAAAAACTGATGACCAACCTCCAAGAGCACAGGCTGATCGAAAGGGCATTGGTAATTAATCTAAATTTTAGATGTATCTGTTTGCTCTATTTCTTTGTCCTGCAACACTTTCTTGTATAAACCAAGTTTTTAGGTAAATATTCCTGCTGAAAGCAAATGGAAAATTCCAAGAGCGCTAGCAACACTCTTGAGTGGTCCTACAGTAAAGGATCAGCTTGCTCATACTCTGCATATTATATTCACAATTTAAAAATTTGACCAAAATACATGTGGTTGCTGAATTATATAGCATGTTTTGTGACACAAAACAGAAAATACCCAATTATTCATTTTAGTAAGCCTGAGGGTTGAATGCCATGCTCACAAGTTGTTCTAAAACCTGCAGCAGCATCCAGCAGAGCCTGCACACATAGATGACCCAGCAGCCATCCTGAAATGTTTTCAGAAGGGTCAAGGAGCTGAATGGGTAGCCAGGATGCTCTGTGCTGCTCTTCAGCTCTTGCACTGTGACAAAACAGATTGGTGAGTTGGTACATGGGAACACTTGTTCCCTGATTGATGTTTCCAAGGACTAGCTGGAAGGAATGGACTGGATACATTTTATTTCTGTCTGCTCACTCCTTTTCAAAAATTTACATCTGTTTTGTCACATACCTTCTGCATGGCCATGCTTTGCAGGGCAGAGTTATGATGTACACCATATCAGCTTCTTCTGTCTGACAGACTTTCACAAATTCCTTTCATCTCCGCTGTGGGAAATGTTAGAGATGGAGAGTGATACACTACTACAGTTCTAAAATGCCTCTATCTAATTTCCACATTAGCCTGCTTTCACCACTTCTTTTACCTTACCTTCTGAGTTTAAGCAGCTGCCAATGAAATCTCAGAAAGATCTCATTAGATTTGAAGCTCCTGTTAGACAGAGCTGGAGGAAAATTTATCATGTGAACTTCATATATGAGACTTGTAAAACTTGTTTCTGTCCATCCAAATCACATTCAGGTTCTGTGAAATGAACAGCAATCAAGGACAGTGCTATAGGAAATAAAAAATTCTTATGCTCAATCATTAACTAATTACTCCAACACAACATTTTCCTTTATGTGCCAGCAACAACTGTTGCCATGTCACTATGGCTTTCCTAAGCAGAAAGGTACTTTGTGTGCTTTATAGCCACCACATGGCTGACATTGTTATTCCATAACCTTATACCCCTGTTCTTGCACCCCGTGCCCCCAAACCTTTGCTCTTGAATGCTTTTCTGCCTTCCACCCCAGCTCCGTAACAGCTGAAAGACACAAATGCCCAGCAGCAACTGGGGTTCCTAAGAAAAACCAGCAATACAATAACATATCACCAAGATGAAGGAGACATACAGGTTTCTGAATGCTTGAGTGACAGATCTTTGTCATGCACAATAGACAGAATTTGATCTTTTGTAAAGAATTACCTTGAGTCAATTGAGTAGAGGAGGTATGTCAGGAAAATATTTAAGATGCACCTGTCACCAGAGGTGATCATCTATGCTCACGTCCAGTCTAGGTAGAGACTTTTTGTGAAATACTGAAACATTGTAGCCTGGCTTCTTGAAGGTATTTGAAAACTGCTGAAATCCAGCTGCTCTTCAAATAGAGCAGACAAAAAAAACCCTTTTCACTGAGTATTGTTCAAAATGGAGGGAAGGATTGCATTAAAGTAGAAATTACCAGGCTGCAGTATACATATTAATCATTATATCTGAAATACTTCCAAGAGATGCCCAGCAACTGCTCTGGCTTGCTTTGTGCCACATATTCACAACCTGTGACACACAAAGGAAAGCTTGTGGACTCCAGCATTAATACATCTTCCTTGTGCAAAGAGAATTAAATACCTAAATATCATTAAAGACCTACACTTTACTATCCTACTTTTAAAATAGGAATTATTTTATAACACTTATGCTGGTTACTATTATATAAACATCTAGCAAAAAGGACTGTTTGATATTGTGCTATGTTCAGTGCATATTATGGTGGACCTTGATTTTGACTGAGACTTCATGGCTACTGTAATACAAGCAAATAATAATAATAGCTTAAGAATATCAAACAGAAAAGGAAGAGAGAATGCCTTTTGTGCTTAGAAAAAGATGATTTCAATTGATCTAGATTTCAGAAAGCTGTAGACAAGTGTAACCTGTTATTGTTAGAAGGTAGAAATCTGTTAGCCTTTGATTTACTTGTAACACTGTTTAGCACACTGCTAGGTACAAAAAGAGTCAAGAGAACATAACATATCAGTGTAGTTGCTAACATTCTTTAAAAGAAAGCTAGTAAGGAACACTTCTCCATGGACATCCATCTACAGAATCATTGTACTGTGTACTCTTTTATATGGGTCTGAATCATGGGTCATCTACCGCCACCACCTGTGACTCCTCTAACGCTTCCATCAGAGCTGCCTCCATTCAACCCTAAACATCCATTGAACTGATTATGTGACCAATGTGTCTGTTCTTGAACAGGCGGGGGTCACCAGTATTGAGGCCATGCTGATGAGAACACAGCTGTGCTGGGCAGGGCACGTCTCCAGGACAGAGGATCACCCACTGCCTCCTGAAGATTGTGCTCTATGGTGGATTTGCCACTGGCTGCTGCAAGAGAGGAGCCTGAAGAAGAGATACAAGGACTCAGTGAAACAACACCTCAGCCTTGGCCATATTGACTGCCGCCAATGGTCCACTCTGGCCTCCAGTCGGGATTCATGGAGACACACCATTCACGCTGCTACTGCTTCCTTTGAGAATGCACACAGAGTCAGTCTCAAGGAGAAAAGACAATGCAGAAAGAACCATTCCCTGTCAATATCACCAAGGGAGACTTTTTGCTGTGCCTTCTGTGACTGGACTTACCTATCCTGCAACTGCCTCTTTAGCCACCAGCAAGTTTGCAGCAAGCGTGGGTAGTGCCCTTCCCAAATCTTCATTTTCAAAGCCTAGCCATGATGATGAGTAAGGAATGAAAAGGAAAGGCATGAGAGAATTTTATCTAATACATTCTTTTCTAAGTCTTGAGCAATGTTTTATCTAATAAAATCCTTTTCTCCCTAGTTAATCAGAATATGGTTCAGATGAAATCAAATAATTTGCAGATGAAGTGCTAATATGTCCCATCATGTGTGCCCTCCTAACAGCATGTCTTTCAAGCCTGTTGAAATACTTATATCATATGGAGAGACCTGAAAAGTTTGAACAATTTGGTTCACTGCCAAGAAAAACTATTTATCAATGACACATACTGTGCTGATATATAGCAGAAGAACAGATTTTTAACTAAGAACGAACATTAGGACAAGACCTTTTCCCTTCCTCTAATGCATTAAGACAGAATGGAATGCTGTACTCTCTTCTCCAGAACCTTTGGGAAGAAGCCTCAGATCTATCTTGGTAATATGGCTCTGCTAAACACAGTATCAGGGTGCTTATAAGATTCAAAGTTGTTAATCTCACAAGCCTCCTGAGAAGCAGTAGCATGCTGTTTTCACATTTTATGGACAGAAAATTAAGGTGCAAGAAACTTATGTGGATGGTGTGTAGGTGGTAGGATGTGTTTGCATGCCTGGAAGGGTAAGTGTCAAGTGAATGGTGGTACTATGTCATACTCTTTCTCTATAAAGTGTAGTTCCATGTATTTATCAAAAACTACCAGTTTTGCCGCAGGACAGCTGTTGGTTCTGAACCAAGCAATAACTGTCTCAGCATATTCACAGTTGACATCTATTTCTCTAAGTAATTTCTCGGGTAAATACTTGCTCATCAAATTAGGCTTGAGTCTAAATAATGATCTTTTTCGCCATTGCACTTGCATGGAATAGTGTGTCACAGAGAAGGCTTTGTTTCCTTTGGCAGTCAAGGTAGGGCCATCAAAGAAGCTCAGGTAGAAGGAGCTCCAAAGTTGTCATTAGAATTTCAGGCAGATCTTTTTTGAGTTGTAGAGGGTGGCTATTATTCCATGTTGCTATGCTCCATAGGTCAGCCAGATCAAAAGCTGTGCTCAGCAGTCAATTAATATGTTGTTTAATAACAGAAAATCGAAAAAAAAAAAAAAAAAGAGTTAAAATTTCAATAAAGAAAATCAAGTGACTGCAATATGACCTACAAGTGTCACCCAGGAGGGCTGGGATAATTTGCTATGATAGGATTAATTTACACTTCTCTTGCTTTTGGGAGGTTGAAGTCTTCAACTTTAATATTTCTTTGGTGCATTATCTGCATTTGCATTAATCATTGGCTTGTACAATGGAATTTTCACAGGACTTGACATTTTGAAGTCCTAACTTACGGCTTGGTCCAACTGCCTTTGAAGTCAACAAGAAGATTGCCACTAAGTTCAATAAGGAGTTGGATCAGGCTCTATAATCGCTACAGACTCATTATAATCTCACAGCTGGTAACAACCGTTTAGAAGTGTAGTATAAAACTGTGATACTGCTGTGATGAATTCAGTGCAAAGCAGAATCCCTTCACATTTAACATAATTTTAACAATTTAAACAGATTTTAGAACTGGATTCTCTATTTGCACACTAGTGTCTGATGACTCTTTCCAAAATTTACAAGAATGTCCCTATTTGCCCTATGAGCTGCCTGAGTTGTTTAATATGTTTTGTTTCTTTATCTCCAAATAAAAGCAAGAATGAAATTTCCCTCTGTCTCTCTCTGTCTTCCCTCTGTCTCTCACAGAAAACAGTTTTCTTCAAAATGGTTGCTTTTTCAGTGCTTTACTAAAATGGCTGCTGTCAGGATTAGGTTTAGGATCATGGCAACTGTAAATGCTAACTCTTTTCCCATTACATTTCACAGTTTGTATATGAGCAGCAACACTGGGTTACTGCTGTGCAGATGCTCAGATTGCTGTGATGAACACATTGAGGGCAGATCCTTTCAAAACAAACTGAGGCTTTGCAATAATTTTGTGAGAGGCACTATTTATTATGATTATAAACTAGAGGGTGAATGTTTCTGCCGGGGTGGAGGGATCCCCAGGACTCAGGAGGGGCTGTTCTTCTGGCTGACCTGACAACACAGGTTTAGAATAACCTAAATGGGATATATGATGCTCATGTGCAATCATGTTCCTTTGTGTCCTTCAGGTAAACTTGCAAGTATCTGTGCAAAAGGGTTTAAAGCTGAGTATGGGCAAAAGCTAAAGGTGGGAGAAGGTAGGCTCTGAAGTGTCTAGGTGACTCATAGACTGAGCATTTACCCACTGAACTTTCACACAAGAAAACAATGCATGCTTGTTTATGTTTATCCCTCCAAAGAGTATTCTAAAGTCCTTAAAAAGTTCTTCCACAACTTCTGTCTCCTCATAATGTAAGAGATTTTTCAAATCCCATGATTCCCTCTTTGGACCAGATAGAAACAAAACTATATTGAATATCAGTGTGGATTGGGTGAGGAAAAAGTTTGCAATCTCCCTTCCACAAAAATTGCCTGGCAGGAGTGTATGTCAGACATTGGGTACCCAGAGAAAACTCACAGGTAGCAAGTGGTGTAATGACAAAGCACTTTATCCTGCCATTATCATTTGTCAGTTCTGCTTCTTTTGCGGTCTTCAGATGTTGGTCTCAGAGGTATGATAAAAATGCAAAATTATGCTTTTCACTGATTTTTGCAGCTTCTTTGTAGAACAGCAGAGGTTCAGGGCACAACCAAAGGCACCTGTCTGTACCCCATCTGGTATTGTAATGATCCTTACCCAATTTTTTTTGACCTTTTTTCTTCTTTTTATTTTTTGATTTTCAGTTGTCCCATATAACACATGCCAGTGCTAAATACTGTCTGTATGGGGTAGACCTTTGTTTCCTATATTGGCTTCTCTTCTGGACTCAAATATGCAAAGCTTCAGAACCCGTACATACTCTCACATGAATCCACATAGAGAAAGACAGAATAATCCTCCATATCATGCTTCAGTGGTAATCTAGCTTAGTGCAGTCTTGGAGCGTAGGCTAAACCAGTGAACCACTTCTGCCTTACTGATGTGGTTTATGAGAGGCACAGAGCCCAAGGAGAAAATGATTTCCTTCTAATGCAGCAGTCCATCCATTACTTTGTATATTGAACCAATTAATTGACTTGTTTATAACATGCCTTATGTTTGGGGAATCTGAAATTCTGATTCATTTCAAGTCCTTTTAATTATAGTATGTTCATTGAAAACAGATGCTTTTAATATTCAACTTGAGTGTTTTATAAGCTATGCAAATATTTTATCTGTGGTATTTTGTGGTGCTCACAGCCAAAGCTTGATAGTCAATTTTTCAGAGACTATTTTATCTCACTGAAACCTAGGGAAATTCATATTCCCAAAAGTTATTTTTTCTTTTGCAGACTATACATTGTAATCAACCTTAATTTTTACTCAAGTTTTCTCTACTAAGGACACGAAGGTATAATATCATACTCTGATTTTTAAAAATACATAAACTTTTGGTCCTTTTGACTAAATGAAGGATTATAATCATTAGGCAATATTTTGTACTGAAGACTTTTTCAACATTATACAGCTAGGTTAGTTGTGGAAAGCCTGGAAATCCTACCATGTACTGCATTTTGAAGTGAATTCACTACAATTTTTAGGGAGATGCCAGTGAAGGAAACCAGTTAAGGAAACAAAACTGAGCAACACTGAGTTGCAAATATGGACACACCACTAAATACTGGAATTTGACAATGAATCATCTTTTCTCTATTACATTCCCATAGATAAACTCTAAAAATCAAACTAAGCACATTAGAATGAAAGGGACTACCAAGAAAGGTTCGCTCAGATGTTGGTAGAGGAAAGGATATTTCTAAACATCAGCCTCCCCCTCCCCCGCACCCCCGCCTTCCCCCAAGAAATCTATCCAACAGCTCACAAAACCCAAATTCTCAGACCCATAGACATTAGAGACTCCAAGAGCTATTTACACATCCACTTACCACCATTGCGTTCTCAGCCTTCCCTGTGCATCCACCAGTGCTCCAAGTTCCTCTCTAATGTTTCAGAGCTGACTGGGTTTCTATCAAAACAGAAACCAAACCTAAAAACCAAAATTATCTTTGAAGCAACTTTCTGTGGCAAAAAGAGTCCTGAATGTAGTAATTATGTAACAAAGAAGGAAGGAAGAAAACAAACAAGCAAAAAAGTATGGTCATTAATGTTTTCCATTGAGATAAACAGCGGGATTAGAATACAGTCAAGTATAAACCCTTTAATGTGCACATCCTAAAAAGGTCAGTGTTCTTTTGTTGGAACACTGTTTTCTTGAGCCCTCATTGTCTCCTGATTCTCAGGGTCAAGCTGTCCTTAGCTGTGCTAATCCATGCAAGGATACCTTGGATATAGATCCTCAGCAGCCCCATATCACTCCCCTTTCATTGATTTTCATCCTTTTTCACCCAGTCATGCAACAGGTCTCTCAATAAATTTTTCCTATATCTCAGTTTGCAAGGCAACTGTGAGCTATTCTCTACACCTACCTCCTAATCACCTAATTATTTTCCTTACTTCATAGATTTCTGTGTCCCTCAGATGACAGCAGAAGGGAGGTTGGGGGTGGGGACTGATGCTGAACTTTATAGCCCCTCTATGATCAATGGAGAGCGCAATCACAAGCTCTGTATGACCCTCGCTTCTGTGATCCATGAACACCACTGAATTCATCAATATTTTCTAATGATGGGCGTCATAGCACTGAATTATATCATAGAATGGAATCACAGAATCATCAAGGTTGGAAAAGATCTTCAAGATTACTAAGTCCAACCTTCGGCTGAATACTACTATGACCATTTAACCATATCATGAAGTGCCATATCTACTCATTTTTTGAACATTTCCAGGGATGGTAACTCTACCACTTCCCTGGGGAGCCTGTTCCAATGCTTAACCACTATTTCAATGAAGACGTTTTTCCTAATGTCTAACCTGAAACTCCTTTCATGAAATTTCAGGCCATTTCCTCTTGTCCTATAGTCAATTGCCTGGGAGAAGAGGTCAAACCGCACCTCACCACAATGTCTTTTCAGGTAGTTGTAGAGAGCAATCAGTTTGCTCTTGAACCTCCTTTCCTCCAGGCTAAAAAACAGTCACCTCCCTCAGTTGTTTCACACAAAACTTGTGCTCCAGACCCTTCCCCAGTTCTGTGGTCCTTTTCTGGGCAGAGAGGTTGAATGTAGACCAGAACTATATCCTTTCCCTTTAGTATCTCTTTCTTTTCTAAATAAAAATATGTTGCAAAAATTATACCTAGTTTGGTGTTTTCTTCATCTCCTGGTCTTTTAAGTACCACTGATTTCCACTGTTTACTTTCTTGGTGAGTAGTATACACATATATACAGATACTAACTGGTGTTTGCAAGTTGTACCTCCTTTTCTTGGATGTTCTAAGTCTTCCAACTCAGGCATTAACACTTAGGTACGTGCTGAAATTCTTTCCTGAATCAGAGCCTGAGTGTTTAACAACGTGAAGTAAAATGAATGGACATTTTAATGTTTCCTCTTCTATGGGAAATACTCTTTCATCTCTGTATATTAGGAACATATTTTTGGGATCATTTTGAAATAGTGCTCTCTTGTTTAACCTCAAAGCAGAAACACACATCTTGAATCACCCAATGTGTTTTTCATCTGGAGATGAAGGAGTGGGCACTGACTACGCTTTTGAAGCAGTTTTGTATGGTTGTGGGTACTTGATTTGCAATATTGGATCCACAGCTTGACATGCCACAGCCAGCAGCAAAAGACACATTTCAGAAGAGCATGAGGGAGGCATTGGTCTTTCCTCTTAAACACCTTCACTCCTGCTTGATAGAAAAGAATGTAATTTCTCAGAAGACACTCCGCAGAAGGTAACTGAACTCAGATTTGTCTGCAATTTTTCTTCTCCTTCTTCTTTATAGCTCTTCAGGAAAAACCTTACACACTGCTGCTGGAAAGTATCCAGCAGAGTTTTTTTAAGTGGTTTTTTTTTTTTATGATTTAGCTAAAATTAAGAAAAAAAATCACAAAAAAAAAAAAAAAAAGGAACCTGCTAAGTCATAGGTCAGTCCTTCATGAGTCTACAATAACATTATATGTAATAAAATTAGGTTGCAGCCACTCCTACAGTTAAACACTATGCAAGAACCAAGAGCATTTACAGGATGTTGAAAGGAAAATGCCTTCTTCCACCCATATTAAAAAGTGTGAGTTCAGGGTCACTTCCTAATAGGTGTTATTTCCTCTATTTTAATAAAGGTATTTTAACACCTGTATTCCATGCCAGAGAGTATTGTCATTTTTTCCACTGATTGGCTTAACCAAATGCTGGAGGGGGTGTGGGCATGAGCACTCCTCAAGTGCCGCTGCTTTGTGCCAAACACAACTAACGTGCTGAAGGAGGAAGCCAGAGAAAGCAGCAACCGCTCCTAATTACAGACAGATGACTTCCAGTCCACAGAGTAATGGGAAGGCTTTCAGGATGGAAAAAGGTCAGGAAGCCCATCTAGGTCAGCCAGCCTCTGGCTTTGAATTGGCACTTGTACTACCCTCACCCACCCCCACGGCCTCACACACAGACTATTTTTGTTCTCCAAATAGTTGCCCAATGTGTGCTGAAAACTATTTATACTTGTTGGGATCGCCTCTGTCCTTAGTGCTTTTTATGATACAGAGTGGTTACCTTTGCTAAGTTAGAGACCAAACCTCCTGTGTACAGGAAGCTCTGTCACTGCTATACAAGTCAGTAAGAGGCTTTGAAAAAAAAGAAACTCATATTGCAGGAAAATTTTATGTTTCTATAGAACATATTTATCTGTTTGCTGGAGTATTTTCTTCATAAAATATCATTACACCTTCCTTTCACTGGATAAGGAGCAAAACAGGAAAGCTGATGTAGAGCAGAGATACTACACTGCTGTCACCCAGTTTCTTGGGCAGACCTGACAAGCCAGAGTGCCCTGGGTTGTATGTGAATGACTTTCTCAACACCAGCTCATTCTGCATTTGTACAGATTTTCACACTGAATTTCAGATCCAGTTGGGCTGGGAATATGAAGCCAATGAAAAGGAGCCATGAATTTCTTAGAGATCTGTCCAAAGACAACCAGTAGACCTGTGGTCATATGGAGCAGAGCACAGGCTCTGTTTATAAAACCTTAGTGGCTCTTTCACTCTTTGTTGCTATAAGAAGATGAGACTACATATGTTCCCTCTAATTTGGAGTTTGGGAGCAAATGCACTGGACAGGACGATGAATGTATGTAGCTTTTGTATATATTTCTAAGAATTTGATGAAACTGGAAGATTATTTTGCTCACACAAATTAAAAATCTGCTGAAATGAAAAAAAGGCATGCTCATGGACTCTGTCAAATATCTTAGTAAATTACATTGTAAATGCACTACATTTTTTCTTTACATATTTCCTACGTTTGAAAACCAGAATTCAAAACTTCACTGTGTCAATATGACTGAAGGCCAGAAGATCAAATATTTATCCATGGAGCTGAAAAGGCATTAAAAATGCTCTCCAGCCTTTGCAACAGGCAGTGCTGAACAGACCAATGTGCTAAACTTACTTAAGCACTTAACTCCAATATTCTTCTGTGCAGATGTAATATGCATGAACTTTTGTTCTGTGTGACCATGGGGAGAGGACAGCAGCCAAAAGATGTCATTAGTGCAACCACAGCTTATCAGTCATATATGACTGGGTTTGTTTCAGGAATTACTGGGTAGCATTCCACAACCTGCATCATGCCAAAGGTCAGATCAGTTGACCATAATGGCCTTTATTGGCTTTAAAATACATTAATCAATATTTTCACAGTACTGAGGTAGTGTGAGTTATGGCAGCCAGATTGCCAAAGGCTAGCATTACATTCACAGCAGAACCAGAACTAGTTTTACCATAAAACAGTACACAAATCAAGACTACGTCTATCTGTCTGTTTCTTTCTATCTATCTATCTATCTATCTATCTATCTATCTATCTATCTATCTATCTATCTATCTATCTATCTATCTATCTACCTTCCTACCTATAAATAAATGTGCAAAAGACTTGTGGTTAGTTTGATACTAATACTTCTCTCTCCCTTTATAAAAAGCTCTGGAAGGAAGGTTAAAGTATTTTAAGCATCAAAGAAACTAATGAATAGGGATGCCAGGATATTCACTTAGAGATTGTATTGTCAGGAGTTGTTTTCTGGGCTATGATACTAAAGATAGTGGGAACCAGCAAAGAAAAGAACACAGTAAAAATGTAAATCTGTTAAATGTTGACTCTATTAACCCGTAGTACACTTTCTTCTGAGTCATACTTACTCTGATATAATGGCAAAAAAAAAGTATTTATAATATTTGCATAATTTCAAGCACCCAACTCATAAATTATTTATTGGTTGTGGTCAAATGAATGTTGGTGCTTTTGTATTTATCTTTTGTGTGGAAGGGCGCACAGTTTAACAGTTCAGTGGTAACTGAAGATTTGTAAGTTCCTTTAATATTACAGAGAAGAAATGGCAGCTAATTGTAGAGTTGCTACATATTTACTCTTGAAAAGTAGTAAAACTTAAAGGGATTATATTCAATTTTAGGTTATTTTTAAAAGAGTACTTATTTTGTATAAAGTTCCAGTAGCTTGTATAATTCCTCTGTGGTACATGTTCAGGGGTAGTTAAAAAAAAAACAACCTGAAAATTAATTTTTTGTAATGTTACAGACCTGAAGGAGATTTTTCTGTGAAAAAAGACCATATATTTGTCATGCTCTGTAATAGTATCAATTATTTGGGCTGAAATCTAAATAAGTGAAATATTTTCTACAGAAGGACTACAAGTGTAGTTCAGTCCTCAAGAATAGTAGGCTCTCTGTTCCTTAGAGTCTATCCCTGGAGGCTGGATAAACTCAGCATAAAAAGAAACAGGTAGCTGTTAATGAACACCAAGCAGGGATACAGAGCTGGTGGATGCTTCCAAAGTTGCTGTGCTAGCAACATAAGATTAAAGTGATTAATTTAGTACTCTAAATAATAACATTCAGACTAACAAAGATTCTTTCTCTTGTATAATGGGAGAACACCTCATGGCATGTAAAGAAAACATAGCTGAGAACAAGGTGGAAAAGTACAATAAATGGAAATATAAATCTAAAATCAAAATACATGGCTAATGAACGCACAACAGTGAATTCCAGGTACAGGACTGTAATTAAAAACAGTGCTCAAATCCTTCATAAAACTTCACACTGTTGCAAGCCAAAGGGGAAGGACAGAACCTGACAACCACTTGGGGAACCTTCCAGCCTGAAACGGAGCCCAATTCTGATTTTGGCTAGTTCACAGAAGTCAATGGGACTAAGACTTTAGCTCTACTGCCTTTTTGAGTAATACATCCAAATACCAGTGAGCCTTCACAGAAAGTGGTCTTGGAGCCATATACAGGCATAAAATATAAAGTAGAACAGAAATCTGAATTAGGTATGTGGATTCCTGCATTTAGAGAGGGAATGCACTTTTCCACCTCAGGTTTTATGGAGAATTTCTTAACTGCATCAGATTTGTAGATTTGATTCATAACATCCTGCCCCATGGTAGGTGAGACACAGTTCACTCTTACAATAAGAGAGCTTACTTATGGAGAGACTATACTTTGTTGAATTACAATTCTAAGAGAAAAACTCTGCTTGTAGTTAGATTGTATATTTTTTAACACTTTGTTAAACAAGATTATTTAAAATTCTTGGTTAAAGAGCTTGACTTCTTTGAAAAAGTTCAAAATTCATGCATACATAATTTCCTGGAAACAATTCAAAATACTTTGAAATACCATTAGTATCAGAATGCATGTGCCATGTGTCCTTTTATATGCAATAGGTTTAAAGTACTCTACACTAAATTGTGCAATTAATTTAGATATTTTTGGCAGGAAATAAGTTTTTGTATGTGTGGAAATTGATTAAGTCAAGCAACGAATGTGGCAGTTGAGTCAGACCCTTGTAAATGAATTAGGAATGTTCCCCTACTTTTCCACAGGAGAAAGCAAGGTTGTTTAATATTTTACGAGTGCAAGTGTTTTAAACAGTTTGGAATGGTAAAACCACTCATCAGTGTCTGTGTGAACATTGTGGTGCATCACAGCAATGGATTTGCTGTCAAAAGGGAATTGAGCAGAAGTTTCTCTTTGCTACCAATTGCTCCTAAGAGCATAATGACTCATGCAACTGGCTTAACCAGATTTGTAAATCTTCATGGATGAAGATATTCTGGAACATTTATTTCAACTCACAACATCAATATGTGCTTTCCTTATGTTTGGGTAGACCTGCTAACTAGGAGTTTTTAAAAGATTTGAGAAAGGTTTTTGTCTTTTCCCATCTGAAAATGTCAGGAATTGAGTGACTAGAAGGCAACACTTTTCCATTCTTGGAATCTTCTTTCTAAATGGAATTTCAGTGGCATCTGAGAAAAAGACATCTCAGTGAGGACATAGAGAGAGCACAGCTGGAAAAATGCTGTGGTATGAATTGAATTTTGTGTAGGATTTCATTTTCACCAGTAATTGAACAGGATATTCTGATTAATGGAGCTAAATAAAGTGAATCACCGAGGCCCGAGAGTTGGAAAATTATTTCCTACAGAAAAAAACCTATATTATTCAAAATTTCCTTTTATTGGATCATTTTGCTCAACAGGCAGAAATAAAACTCCCTTATAAGGAGAAATATTAGGAGCTATCAAGAGACAGAGTAATTGTGGAGGGGATTTGGACATAGAGAAGCCAAGGAGGGAAATACTACTGTTCTAGAATAGCCACCAAATACTCTGTTCCATGGATTATTTGAGAAAACAATCAAAAATGACCACCTGCAGCATTCATCAGAAGCCACTGGAATTTTAAAATTTAAACCAGAAAAAGTATTATTTCAGAGTTTTCCTTTTTTTTTTTTTTTTTTTTTTTTTTTTTTTTTTTTTTTTTAAGGGAGAGATGCCTTGCCTTTTAGAATGGAATAAAAATTTCCTAAGAATGTGCAAAACTTAACATGGGGAAAAAATCTGTGCCCATAAGTACTTTCAAGATGTTTTTCATGTTTGTCCAAATATCTTGGAGCAAAACCTAGAAATGTTGCTCAGCTTCATTCTACACTGCTGTGCAAATGCTACCACCCATTTTTACTTGGCATTTTCCCAATAAAAGACACATACTCCTCTGAACACATTGACTGAAAATGGAATCTGTAGTTCAAAGCTAATTACATCTTGCTCGATCTTCTTTTCTCAGTTATTCATTTCTGCTCACACATGCAACTGCTTAGCAGTCCTCACTGTTCTCGGCCTTCAGCACAACCATCCTCATATCTTCCTTCCGTTAGCTCACACCATAAAAATATACATAAGCAGAAAACAGAACTTAACAACTTTTAGCTTTCTTTACTGCACAAATCAATCAGTAATGGCTGGCATGACTGGCAGCATAAAATATGTTTTTCATTCCAGCCTTTGAAATGAAAACTCTTTTCTTCAAAAACTTCCAACTTTAGGGGACTACGTTAGAGAGGCCAAACAGATTAAAGATTGCAAAAGTCTTGTTCAGATGCAACGTATGACAACGTATTATGCTTCCTCCAGACCAGTCCAGATTGGTTTAGGTGGTTGATCTGGCAGTCAAAATACCATAGCCCTGGAAGAAAATCATGTGTTTGTGGGTGATTGCATTTTTCTGTTGTACTTTGAAAGCTGTATTAACTTATGTTTCCAGTAAACCACACTAGCTTCTCAGTTTGGAATAACAGTACCATTATATGTCATTCAATGACTACCCACATCACAGTGTCTATGTGGGGAAATTAGGGAATACTAAGGATAATGTGGCCCTGTTACTAAATGGAGGGGGTCCATGGAAAGAGAGGACTCAGAGAAGGCAGAGTTATTGAATACCTTCTTTGCATCAGTCTTCATTGACAAGAATAGTCCACAAGGATCTCTCAGCCAGCAGACAAGAAAAAAGGAATCTTGGAAGGAAGACTTTCCCTTGGTCAAGAAGGATTGGGTTAGAGAACACCTGGCAAATTTGACATCCACAAGCCATGTGCGTTGATGGGATGTATCGACAAGGGCTGATAGAGCTGATAGACAGCATAGTGAGGCCACTCATGATCATCTTTGAAAGGTCAAGGGGTGCCTGAGGACTAGAAGAGAACAAATGCCATCCCAGCACACAAAAATGTCCTGAAGGATGACTCAGAGAACTGCTGCCAGTCAACCTCACCTCAATCCCTGTAGTGCCTCACTCTGGAGGTCATCGCCATTCATGTGGCAGATCCCAAAGGATCATAATCAGTAACACAAGGTCTAGTTGGAGGTCTATCACTAGTGGTGTACTCCAAGATTCAATACTAGGACCAGTATTGTTTAACTTGTTCATCAATTACTTGGGTGAAGGGGAAGATGCCTTCTCATCAACTTCAGTGATGACACAAAGTTGGGAGGAGTGGCCAATACACCAGAGTGCTGTGCAGCCTGTTAAAAGGACCTCAACAGATTGGAGAGATGGACAGAGAAGAATCATCTGAAATTCAAAGAGGCAAATACAGGGTCCTGCACCCAGGGGACAATAACCCTAGACATCAGTCCAGGCTGAGGCCTGAGGGCTAACCTGCTGGGAAAGAACTGTGCACAGAAGGACCTAGGGGTCCTGGTGGACACCAGGCTGTTCATGAACCAACTGTGTGCCCATGTGGCCAAGAAGGAGCCCTGGGATGCAGCAGGTTGAGGGAGGTGATCCTGCCCCTCTACTCAGCCCTGGTGGAGAGCAATCTGAAGTGCTGTGTCCAGTTTGTGGCTTCACATTACAAGAGAGACATGGAGCTCCTAGAGTGGGTCCAGCCGATGGTGACAAAGATGATTAAGGAACTGGAACATCTCTCTTAGTGGGCTCAGTAAGCTGGGTCTGTTCAGTCTCAAGAAGAGACAACAGAGAGGGTATTCATCAATGTCTATAGTTTCTGAAGGGAGGGTGTCAAGAGAATGAATCCAGGCTCTTCTCAGTGGAACTAGGCTCTTCCCAGTAGTGCCAAGCAATAGGATGAGAGGCAATGAGCAGAAACTTATGCACAGGAAGTTACACCTGAGTATGAGGAAGAACTTTACCATATGGGTGATTACACAGTGGAACATATTTCCCAGAAAAATTGTGGAGTCTCCCTCACTGATAATATTCAAGAACCATCTGGACACAATCCTGTGCAATTGCTCTAGAATGACCCTGCTTGAGTAGAGAGGTTGAACAAGATGACCTGCTGTATTCCCTTTTAACCTTATCTGTTCCATGATTTTGTGATTCTGTGAATTATCCTTGATCTGCACACCCTCCAATTCCGATCTGTGGTTTGGAGTTAAGACACCATTTGTATTCAAACTACCTATAACAGGGTGTGCAATACAGTCATGTGTAAAACATCTGTGCACATTTCATGTGTATACATTTAAACTGTGCACATCTCACTGTTCTTTCAGATTTCTTTGGTACACCTGACTGCCCATTACTGAGAAGGAACCATACTACTCATGTCAGGTTGATCACTTGAGCTGAACATGTGAATATTTCTGAAACATCCCTTTTCATCATAATTAATTAAGTTGCACTCTCAGTTACTGTGCAGTAGATCTCCAAAACCTTCTGTCACACTGCTAGCTGCATTGCTGTGGCTTTGAACTTCAGGTAACCAAGATTTACAATTTCATACTAGTGAGGATGCTGTGCTTATAAATTCACAGAATTTTTTCACTGTTTTCAGCTTCTCACCAGTTTTTGTTACTGAAATGCTAGTGGAATCCCAGGTGAAATAGTATACTCCTTAAATATGACATTGTAATACATGTGGGACAAGAATAGCCGGCATTTGAGCAGCGTGTTAAAGATGCACACTTACAGGCATATGTTATTCACCAAATGAGTATTTGATAAAGATGGCAAAAAAGAGGAAAGCTGACTGTGGAATTAGAAGGTTGTAAATTATTATGGACATACCTACCATTCTCTTTCCCCTGTTTTAATGAGTTTGGAGTCAAGTCTTTGGTTAAGTAAGAGAAGACACAGATGAATCTGAGTAAAGGTGCACTCATTTGCATATCAGATCAATTGCAGGAAAATGATTTTCATTCTAACAATGATTTTTTTTTTTCATAGATCTCCATTTTCCTCTAATTCTTTAAGTCCACTGAGACACAGCTTTAATTATTCTGCCCTTGGCCATTACTGATCCATTAAACAGTGCCTAACCAGCCTTAAAGATGACGTAAGCTTGTGAGTTCTTAAGTAGGATATACTAGAGTGTAATCCAAAAGTCAATGATACTGAAAAGAAAGACTCCAGTTACATGCAATGAAGATAGAATAGGGCACTTGACAGTAAACAAAAAGTGAACTGAAAATCCTAGATGTGATCTTCAGGCTGTTCTGTGGTTTCTAAGGCTCTAACTAAGCAACCAAATTACAGATTGTAAGTTCCCTGTGAGATCAGTGAACTCTCTTAAAAGTAGACAGCCCTGAACCTTCACCTTGTTCTTTGGGAGGAAAGAGGTACATTGGGAGACCCTGTGAACCCAGTGAGGGCAGATGTGAGCAGCAAAAAGGGCTTGGAAGAGAAGTGCCTTGCAATCAACTCCTTTATAAGGAATGGCCTTTGACATGTTCCACACTGAACCTGTTTCATAAGTACTTGCACTTTTGCAGTAAATATTTTCAGCCAATAGTTTATACACTGAATGGCAATCAACCTGTTGACTGTACACATTTATTCTTGGAGGACCAAACCTGCCTTCACCTCACAACCTGTTATATCACCTCTTCTGAAAATACTGTGGTCTAAAATAGTGATCACAGAATAACAGAATCAAAGAAATACAGAACCACAGAACATGTTGAGTTAGAAGAGACCAAGCACCAAGTCCAACTCTTAGCCCTGCACGAGACCTCTGAAAGAGCAATATCATGTGCTTGAGAGTATTGTCCAAATGCTTCTTGAACTCTGTCAGGCTTGGTGCTGGGACCACATCCCTAGTGAACTTGTTCCAGTGCCCAACCCCCCTCTGGGGAAAGAACCTTTTTCTAATATCCAACTTAAACCTTCCCTGCCACAACTTCAAGTCATTCCCTCAGATTCTGTCACTGGTCACCACAAGAGAGGAGACCAGTCCCTGTCCCTCCTCTTCCTCTCACAAGGAAATTGTAACTGCAGTGAGGTGTTCCCTCAATCTCCTCTTCTTCAGACTGAACACATGAAGTGACCTCAGCCACTCTTTACACAGCTTCCCTACAGGGCCCTTCCCCATCTTTGTTGCTCACCTTTGGACACTCTCTAATGGCTTCATATCTTTCTTATATTGTAGTGCTCCAAACGGCACACAATACTCAAGGTG
Source organism: Hafferia zeledoni (assembly GCA_035583235.1). Lineage (NCBI taxonomy): Eukaryota > Metazoa > Chordata > Aves > Passeriformes > Thamnophilidae > Hafferia > Hafferia zeledoni. The sequence continues at coordinate 666,853 of JAWWEV010000095.1, forward strand.
AGGCCTCCCAAGTGCAAAACAGAGCAGGACACTCCCTTCCCTCACCTAGCTGGTGATGCTGTGCCTGGTGCCCCCCAGGACACGGTTGGCCCTCCTGGCTGCCAGGGCACTGCTGACTCATATTCAACTTGCATTGACCAGGACCCCCAAGTCCCTTACCACAGAGCTCCTTTCCAGCATCTCATTCTCCAGTCTGGGGTTGCCCCATCCCAGGTGCAGAATCCAGCACTTGCTCTTGTTGAACTACCTATGTCTAGTGTTTGCTCATCTCTCTAATTTGTCGAGGTCTCTCTGCAGGGCCTCCCTGACTTCCAAGGAGTCAACAGCTTCTCCCAGTTTTGTGTCATCTGCAAACTTGTTTAGTATCCTTTACGGTCCTCCGTCCAAGTCATTTATGGAGATGATGAAGAGCACAGGGCCTGAGATGGAGCCCTGCAAAACCCCACTGGTGACAGGTCACAGGTCTGATGTTACCACATTCACCGCTACCTTCTGTGCTTGACCTGTGAGCCAATTGCTCACCCACAACATGATGTGCTTATCCAGCTGTACTGGACATTTTGTCCAGAAGGATCCTATGAGAGAGGTAGCGAAACTTTTCTGAAATCTGAAAAGATTACATCAAATTGACTTTCCTTGATCAGCTAGGTGCGTTACCTTGTCATAGAGGAAATCAGGTTTGATAATCAGGACTTTCCTCTCATGAAACCATGCTGGCTGCAACAGGTGACAACATTGTCTTTCAGGGGTTTTTCAATACTTCCCAGAATAATCTTCTCCATAACTTTTCTCAGGCACTGAAGTGAGACTGACAGGGCTATAGTTTCCAAGGTCCTCCTTCTTGTCCTTGAAAATCAGGACAACATTTACCAGCTTCCAGTTATCTGGGACTTCTCTGGACTACAAAGACCACTGAAAAATCATTGAGACTGGTTTTAGGAGAGAATTTAGATGAATCCCATCAGGCCTTGTAGATTTATAGGCATTCAGCTGGAGCAGCAGATCCTACACAACGTCAGGGTCAAGTGGGAGTTATCATTCTTGCAGTCATGGTCCTCCAGCTGAGGGCACTGAGACTCCCTTGGCCTGTCATCCATGTTGGCCCAGCAGCCTCAGTAGACTCTAATATTAAGCAATACAAAGTAAGCATTTGCTCTTATTTTATCAGTTGCTACTTTAATTTGCATTCTGAATCTGAATGCAGTTTTCCTGTGCTGCTGGATTCTTCGCTTATACTTGTCTTTCAGGCAAAATTCCTGATTATTTGGAAGAGAACTTACTTTTTGTCCTAGTTTAGCAGGTGGGACCAGTTGGCACTGGGTGGGGGTGATCAAGGCTGTGTATTCTACCCCCTCCATTCATTTCCCACAAACAATGGACCATCTGCCACAGCTGCCCAGGGAGTC
>JAWWEV010000095.1:668358-678459 GCA_035583235.1 Hafferia zeledoni
AATTGTAGCTCTGACTTATAATCTCTCTCGTGTTGAGTTCATTTCTCCTGCTGGTTTACCTTTAAACCAGCACACTTTTATACTCCATTTTTGTATAGGTTACATTTCTTGCACAGCTTTGGAGTCCCATTAAGGGTTTTTGAAGTGTTAGTCTGGTACAAACATATTGAGAGTGTTCAGTGTTCAAGATGTCATTATCATAAATGGACACATGTGACAGTTGCCAGTATAGATGATTCTTTTACCTTCCTGTTTCCCAAAGGCACTTGGACTCCAAGCTTGCTCTGGCATTTTTGCTTCTATAGGAATAGGAAGAGAGAGAAAGCTATAAGCAGTGAATGAAGGGAAACGATCTTGTTTCTATCTGTGAGTGCATACAGTTGAAGCCTTTTAACTGAACTGACCTACTCGCAAAAAAGGATGAAAAGTTGGTTTTATTGAAGCTAGATACCTCAGTCCTCCAAATGTCAATGACCAGTATAGTTTATAGCATTGCTATGTTAGTATGAGGATACAGGTACTGAGTTGTGCAGTTAGATATCTGTGTAGGTCCTTGCTGTTCACTTCACAGCAGCTACCCAGCTGCAGCCTGAGCCGTCTTCCATATGAAGATGCTCTGATGCCATTTGACATGGATAGGTATACAAAAGTAGATCCACAAGAAGGGAAAAAACCACCACAAATCATGTCAACATTCTCAAGCTTGCCTGCTTGCATTAACAGCAGTGTAGCCATGGTGACATGGATCTTTCTTTAAATTTGCCATCTGAGGATTTACTCAGCATCTCAGGAAAACTTTGAAGCTGACCTGCATTTTGCCAGGTACTATACAATGAAGGAGTACCTAGAAAGCAGTTAGACATACCTGCACAACTGTTGGTGTGGTTGAGAATCCAATGTTAAGATATTCTACTTCTTATAAAATAGAAAGGGAAGGTGAAGTATAAGAGCTCTTCCTGACTGAAGCACACACATATATTTTGTTCCTGGTTTTATCTTCTGAGAACTGTAAATCTAGAATCCATCTAGTATGCCACAAAAATCTTTTCAATGACAAGCCCACTATCCATGCTTTCCCTATAAAAAATTGAAGCTGATAGCTGGGAAATGCTGGGATTTGTATTTCTCATCAAAGACAGCAGACCCTTGTAACTGCTGAAAACCTAGCCTGAATCTCAGGTCTTCAAGCTGTCAACTCCAACTCAAGCAAGAAATTCCCAACAGTTACCATTGTATTGAAGAAGACGTTTTGTGTCAAGAAAGCCTCAACCTATGATAGCAAATGAAATTCCTTCAATGTGTTTTTTTGCCCTCACTTTCATGTCTGTGAGAATTAAAGTCCCTCTTGAAGTGACACCTCTCCAAAGAGTTTTGGATACTAGATCATCACTTTAGCAAAGATAATCTCAAATGGTGCTATAACTAGTTTGGGATGCAATTTTATCAGAATAAATTATGTTGACATCCAATGTAGGGACACCTGGCATTTCAAACCATGTTCTGGTTTCAGGAAATTTGCAACAGTTAAATAATTCCTCTATTTATTTGCACAGATTCCAGAGAGACAAGCTCTGGGAGAACAGAAAGAAGAAATTTCTTGGCTCTAAAAACTGTAGTGCATGGAGAGCAAAATTCTGGGATCAGAGGTTTACTTTATTGTAAATAGCTGATGAATAGGCCTGAAATACTGAGGGATTTCAAATTATTTGGGACTTATGCAGGAATTCCTAGATAGTGTACTCTCACACATGTTGCAGTCAAAAAAGATAAGTATAATAGTCTAGTCCTGACTTTAAAATTAGAGACCATAATGACATCAGTAGCCCAGTAGCAGTCAGATAGGCAAGTATAAATAATAATTTCAAAGTACATGTCTGTTACTGCTCAGCTTGAGTCCCTACTGTTCTGTAGGGTTATAGGTCTCCAGACTCACTCTTCCTCACCCTGTAGCTAATAACATTCATCTCAAGACGTACAAGGTCAAAAAAGGGGGTCATTCAACTGAGTGGTGTTTTCACATTTCCTGTAAAATACATGCAGTTAGAATAACATTGTGGAAAATATCTTGTGTCTTTTTAGTAGATTTACTAAGCCCCTCAAATGTTCAGATGACATATTTTAGACTTCACAGTTCAGAAACTGGTGTGCTGCTTCTGAACTGTAGCTAAGACATCTGCAGTTTAACACTTACACCATCCATAATGCCTAATTGCTTTGTTTTAAGCACAGAATTCGGTCCCTAATCTCTTAGACAATTTTGTATTCAAATCTGGAGCAGGCTGAGCATTGTTTCTACAGGCTATGAAAAAATTATTTGAATTTTTTTAAAAAACTCTAAAATGAACTTACTGAAGTGTAACACTTGACAGTGTAAATGTTTTAGGTTTTGATTAAACTGCACCAAACATACATTTTTCTCCTACAATTTATTTGGTCTCCCAGTCCTTTCCTATGCAGAACAACAGAGAAATGAAAGCTAGAGTTTTTATCACTCTGTTGTCTTTTATGAAGCCATGTTTTGTTCCCAACAGTCCCATGCCACCTTGAAAAGTTAGGAGCATTAGGAAAAGTGATATACCATGCATGAAAAAGAATCCACAGCAAAAAACTGCATGGAGTGATTAATAAGGCGGTGTTGGTAGAAAAGATGGATTTCAAGAACTTGGATTTGGTGTTCAGCTTTAGTCTCATCTGTAGTCATTAGCAAATAATGTGTGAAATGACTATAAACTCTGAAAACATTTCGAGATATAATTCATTGTTCAATGATTTAGCAAGAAATTCTCTGAGGATTATTTTTTCTTGTAGTGCATTACTACAAGTAGTAGCAGCAGCTTTACTAGTAGTACAATATATTATGTTTCACATTGAAAATTTTGAAATCATTCTCAGACACCAGCTAGAGAGGTTTTAACCAAATAGTATAAATGATTTTAGGTCTCAAAAGTCACTTCTTTGATTTTTTTTTTTTTTTTTGCACATCAGATAATATGAATGATTAAATGTACAGAGGGCTGAACACAAACTAGAGTGCATTCTTAAAAGGTATGAACCTGACTGAAGCTTTTGATGTTCATACCTTACTAGTGAACTTGTGAAATCAAGGAGTGTGTTTGGTTGAGCTCCAAAATGCCAAGTACCCAAACATAGAGTCAGAGCTTCCCTCCCCACCTCCCACAGAGGGAAAAGGGAAACAAGATGAAAAGAAGCCTAAAATTTAAAACAGGTTTATATATTTATATGGAAAAAGAGAAAATTAAAAGAAGACTACAATATAACACACACCCACACAAGTCAGAAATAACAAACAGTAACTCCCCACTCCCCATCGAACACAAACCCCACCATTCCAGCTACAAATCACCCAAGAGAACTCAATCCCCTGAGGGACAGACTCAAGTAGGGAGAAAACTAAGAACAAACATTTTACTTTCCTAAGATGCCATAGCACCAAGAGGCAGTTGGGGCTGCTCCAGGAGAACACAATATGTCTTTCCCAGACAAACAGCCATGAGGAACTGAACTAAGCCCCTCCTACACCTGCTTTTATTTGTGATGATGTTGGAATATGGTATGTAATGTCATTGGCCAGTAGAAGTCAGTTGTCAGCTGGCCTGGCCCAGTTCAAGACAGATGATAGTATGAGATCTAAACTGAAAACTAAAGCCTAAATTTAGGCCTGGCTGAAATCATAAAAAGGAGTCAAATAAATTTGCTGTACTGTGTTTCACCTCATGGCCAGTTTTGGAGAAGAGGACAATGGCATAAAGTAAGAAGTTATGCAAAGGTTCTTATGATATTTTTACCTGTAATTACCTTGAAATATAAAGATAGATCTAAGGAAAATAAGATTTAAAAACAGTGAAGGATTCTTTTGTTAAAACAGAAAATAATTCATTGCCTTCCCAGATGCTGGCAGCAGCAGAAGCAAAGGCTACATATAAGAAAAAATAGAAGGATCTCAGAAAAAAAAAATCTCAGCATAAAGTTCTAGAAAAATAATTAATTTGGAACAGCCTGAGGGCAGCTCTGAATCATGTTTTCTGAGTTAGACCTCCTGACTTGAGATCCTGAAGCAAAATACCACTATTTTTCTGTCCCAACTTAATCTGACCAAGCCTGTGGTCAATAGGAGGTGCAGGTTGTGTTCCTGTTCTCTCTGCAGATCCCAAATTAGCATAATTTGTTCAATCCCAGATTTCACACAGTGATTACTCTTGATAACAAAATGGATTGACATCCTCATTTTTGCTATCATACATCTCTCTACTAACCATGATAAACAGCAAGGAGATTTTAAATATTAAGCACTCTTTAGTAACTAGAATATTAAATTATTCTAATCATGCTCTTTACGTATGATTATTTTCCCTAATTCTTCTTCCCCCCCTCACCCCCCCCCCAAGTCTACTAATTTCCAGATTTAGAATGATTCTGGGCCAGACTCAAATTATTTAAAGTACTTGATATTGTATTCATGTTTTTGCTGGGCTTTTTTTCCCTAAAAAATTTACAGTTGATGCCCTTTTCATTTATAATTATTATATATACCTTTTCAATGTCTTGTATCTCTTAGCTCCATTTTATTTTTAGGTAATGGTAGTGCAGTGGCTGTCTCAAAAAGTGAGGTCAACTTCAGACCAACAGAAATATCAAAACCAGCTTTAGCTGGCCTCAGAAATTCTAGGACTTCTACTCCCAGATAAAGTTTGAGATAAAGCATAAGCTGAAGAAATTTTCTTTCCTGATTTATTTCTTGAGACGTTAATTGAGACGGACAATATTAACTCTTCTAGTACTGTGAACAAATACATTGTTTTAAAGCAAAAAGCACCCCCTTGAGCAAACAAAATACCCTTCTTTCTTTTTTTTTTTTTTTTAATATATGAGGTTTCATTAATTCTGTTGTATATCCCAAATTTCCCATTGCCTTTAGCAGGAGGTATAGGTGGAGTAGTATTTAACTCGTTGATGAATGATTTGCATTGATGCAGATATACTCCAGTGTTACTTAGACTGTACAGGCAGTTTTTTGGGGTACCAGAAATGTTTTGGATCTCAGTAAGTACTTCTCAGGACTTGAAATGAGGAGTTTTCTAGGTTTTCATGGCTGCAAGCAGCCAACCAACCAACCAACCAATATGTAAGTACATAAACAGCAAACCTGAATAACAGATGACAGGATGGAAAAAAGATGTTTCCTTCCTCAAGGCTAACACCTGCAGCAGTCTGAGTAATGGGCTTCATTGCTTCTTGTAGTGCTGGCTGTTGGGAGAACAGGAATAAACTCTTTCACCTATTTTTATTGATAATAATTGTGAGGATTCCATAAATTTCCATTTCTAATTGATACTCATATTGTCCAGTAAATATCCAAATTTCATCTGTAACCTTTGGGGTTTATTAAAGAATTCAGAATACAAGAAATATTTCACAAACACCAACTCTTTCTGCTAATGGTTTAATGTGACATCCTTTACTAATTATCTCTTTAATGTGACAGATGAATGGCAAGTGGTTTTTTATGAATATTCATAACTCCTTGAAATATATTGCTTAGTTGTATTAGGCAGGTAAGTCTCATCTCATGGTTCATATTCCTGATTGGGTAAAATCATTTGTTATCAAGTATTTCTACAAAAACCTTTGATACTCAGATTCCACAGTCATATTAATCTGACTTTAAAACACCTTTTTCTGGAATAAATTTGACTACCATATAACATACATTCAAAGGATGAAAACCCCATATTTAAAGGGCATTCACTGTCACTTACTTGTGCTGGTGTAATGCAAAGTATCATTCTGGATTAATCTAGTTAACTGCAGATTCAGTGTTTGGAACATCATTACTTCTTGTTATCTGCAAGATCAAGATACAGTCATGCTCATTTGTGTTAATTTTTTATACCATTTCTACCACACCAGTGGCAAGCCTGTAAAGCTCTGTTTAGAAAATAGGGTAAAATGGAACAAATATTGCATTTTAGCTGAGGGCAACATAATGGTTCCATCTCAATCTGGTAAGATTTTGTGCAGTTGTTTGTTTTGTTAATGTAATTTATTATTAATTTGTAAACATTGAAGTTGTCCATTGCACAGACAACAATAATGTTTACCAAAATTAAATGTTTACCCAAATTAAAATTCTTATTTTAAAGTTTCATGCTACTTGGTCTCTAGTAACTGAATAGAATAAGGTTTCCACTAGAGAAAAATTTAAACATGATGTTTAGTTCAACGTAAAGTTAAATTGTGTTTTTACTGCATTACTCTATATGGAAAAAACATATATTACATCTGGCTATAACAGCTTATGCCAATTTTTTCCCTTACATTTCCTGTCAGTACTTTGTCTAATATAAATATTAAATAGCTAGATATATAAAAGTATGAATCAATAGACAAAGAGATTTTGGTAACTGACATTTGAACTTTAGTTTTTCTGGAGAAAAAGAGGATTTCTGCAAATTTAAAATTGATATTCCCTCTATATATCAAGGACAACAGTCTTTGGTGGGATTTTTTGGAGGAACTGGTCATGTACATTTTTTTATGTTACGCATACAAAAGATTATCTGTACAATGCAACAGACACAAAAATGACAAATGTCTATGAAATATAAATCTGCTGGAAAACAGAAACAGAAAAAAGAAAAGAAAAAAAAAGGAACTTTGTAGGACTTGGAATATTCCTTAGGATTTTAATGAACTGTTTAGATTTTTAGTGAAGAAGCTGTTGCAGAGGTGTGGCTAACTGGGGGCAAGATAGGTTGAGATTACTCTTCACTATGATAAACTAGGAGTGAGGTGATTGTAATGGAACTTATCCAAAGACAATTACCTAGCTACTAAATTGGAAATTATTTATTTACATTATTATTTATAGTCCTTGAAAAATGTAATGTGTGAAAGAAAAATACCAATAAAGAGGTATTTTCAAGAAAGTGATTGAAATTTTTGATGCAAAAAGAATCATAGCTGAAAATCAAAAATCCCTTTAGGAACAATGATAAGCAGCCCCATTTTCTTGTGTGGGGGCTTGGGGGGGTTGGGTTTTTTTGTTTGTTTGTTTGTTTTGCTTTTAAATTTTGTCTTTAAACCATATTGTGGACTAGTCTTTGCAAAGAATTAAAGGTATATCCAAATTCCCCAAAGTAAAATGTTGATTAAATTTTCCTGATGATTAGTGGCTTTGTTGTCCCCCCTCATCTGTGCTGTAAATTCAGCAAACCTTCAGGATAGCAAATAATAAGCTTTCTTCTGAAACCCCTGCAAACCAACAGGACAAAAAGGTGATTAAATCCCTAGTTCCATATTTTGCCTAGACTACCAGATCCAATATGGAGTTCTTAGCACATGATAAAAAGAATAAGTCTTTCTTAGGTATGCAGGCAAATAACTAAAGGAGACCCTAGAAATATATATTGTCACAAAATTCTCACATGTCATTTGACTCAAAACATGAGCTAAAAAGAAAATGGTAGAGCTACTAAAACACATGAAAACAAAAGCACAAATTCTATGTTACTCTACATCAAATATTCATCAAAATATAGCACAATACTGTGGAAGAGAAGATGTTTTTTTGTTTGTTTTTTTTCCTCTTGTTGCTGAAGTAGAACGCTAGGTGAAAAAGAATAGCTTGCTTTTAAGAGAGAAACCTCAAGGCTTTTCCTTTAAAAGCCCAGTGAACTCATCAGGTCGGCATGTCCTTTGCAAAGCAGAGGAGAAAGTCTTCTTATTGTAGCTGTTTAAACTCAAGGGTCAGATGACTGATAGAGTGCATTGTCTGGAGACTTTCACAGTTCAGGTTAATGCTATCAAACCCTTTAATTACACCAATATACAGCTGATAAGAGGCCCTAATGGCCCTTTCATATCTGAGGTAACTAGGATATGCACCATGTATGGGTGTAAGATTGATACCTATAGGACTTTGTTCTGATAACTTGACTTCCTGTCAAATGATGCATTGCAGAAGCTTCTTCCAGCTTCTTACCTCTTTTCCTTTACTGTTTCACACCACTGAGAAAAGTTTCAGATATTTAGGAGTGTCTATGAGCATAAAAATATATCAAAGATCTACTTCAAATTAAGGGGAAAATGTGGCTTATTGAAGCATGATTTTCAGAAACATATTAATCCTGTCAGTATGCTGCATTGCCAGTTTTTTGTTTGTTTGTTGCGTTTTTTTTTTCAATTAGTTACAAACTGCAATACAGAAATTAATATTTCTAATGATTTTATTACAAACAAGTCATAGCTGCAATACTGTAGCATCAGCTGTACTGTTTACTCTGGTCATGCAATTCCTTAGTGAAGAGAACTGGCCCTACACACACACACACACACACAAGTGTGGTGGGGTTTTTTTTGTCTTTTTTTGTGATTTTTATACCTTGGAAAAGCAGTGAAAATATGTGTTGCACTAAATTATACACTATGAACATAAAGCTCACATAAATACCATCTTCTATTTAGCATTTATGAACTGTGCAATTGGTGAGCAGGAGCTCTGCACTCCACTAAAATATTCATATTGGGTTGGAGACAAATTATATCTTCCACTGCAGCAGGGAATTTCATTCACAGGCAGAACAAACCCAGAGTTTTGAGAAATGAAGATGCCTCTCTGCATGTTATATATGCCACTTGCAGGTATGTGCTCCTGGAAGAGAAAAAAAAAAATCAGTTCTATAGGAAACACTGGTGGGACTTACCAGTGCACCTCTCTCACAAAACCAGAGTGAGCAAGGCACGTCCTGCACCTTCTGACTTCAGTACATCAAAGCACATTTGGTGTCTGGCTTCAACAGAGCTGTTTTTATTACTTTAATGAGCAATACCAGTGTCCTTAAATGTGTGCTGAAGTGCACCTTGGCTGGGGTCTTCATGCAGACTTGGCCCACTGAGTTGTTTTCATCAGGCAAAATGCAACTCTTTAGAAGAAATATTCCTATAAAGATCTGTGAAGTGGAAGTTCTCATCCCCTGCTGAACCATTATAAGGCTTCTCACTGGTTGGGGAATTAGCATGCAAAGTTGCTGGTGTGCACATGTAAAGTGAAATATTATTGTATTAAAAACAACTTTCCCCCAAACATTTGTTTCTCATCTGGCATCAAATAGTGTTCAGTTGCAAGTTGTTTTATGTCATTTTCAAAAAGATGCACAGGAGGTTCCTCAACTTCCCATGTATACACATCTCATTATATCTCAGTAGGGTTCGTGTTTGTACCACCTGCTCACAAGTGGGAACACTTACCCTAATATCTCTGTAACAAATTTTAGCACTGGGCTTCTTCTGAAAATGCAGTTGCAATCTTCATTACATGGCTTTGTAAGCCATTTACAGAGGGTTATGTTAAGAGGAGAAATGTGAATTTCAATATTTTCTTTGATTTAAGAAAATACAACCCAGCAATTTTGCTATTTTTATCTAATAAGCAAGACAAGTAAAGTTATCAGGTTAAAATCTGACTTACAATTAGTTACCAGCTGTTTACAAAACTGAACAGCAAAAGCATAAGTACCAGATTATTTATACAGATAAAATCTCAGGTTTCATGGACTGACTGCCTCCTTCATGAGTATTTTCTAGTGCTAATAGGAGAGGGTATAGGCTTGGTATTTTTAGGACAGTTTTGGATGCTATACATGTTAATTCCAGGATTTATGTGTGTTTAGCCCATTTACAACGTATTGCCAGGATTACTTTTTTGCCTGTGGGCCAAAATAGTAAGTTAAATCCAACACCAGGATTTGGGCTCAGATCCAACACTAATATTGCATTGTAATAGTAGGAGAGCTGCATTGCTAGAAGACTTGTACCTTAGCTAAGGTGTTGAATGAGGGTATCTCCTGCTTGGCTCTGATGATCAACCAAGTGGCAGTCAAGAACTTTCAAGACCTTTGCAGGAGGACAATGAGATGTCTCTCTGAATCCATGGACGCTCGAAGTATCAGATTGACAAGACCTCCTGCAACACTAATTCTGTTTCATACACATCTGGTAGAAAAATATGGTGTTGTAGTTTGGAATTATTATGTAAATTCTCTCCCCTGCCACTCTTAACGACCCTAGCCAACCGTTAACAAA
>JAWWEV010000095.1:678559-701717 GCA_035583235.1 Hafferia zeledoni
GCGTGATTATTCGAGGAGGAGGTCCCCTCCCCCTCTTGTGAGTAAACATCTTAGTTCTTTCCCCTCAAACCAAGACATATGGCATTATAAAGCAACCAAAGACTATATTATAATGTACATGCATATGAGGATGAACATGATACTTTTCCTTTTCCCTCTTCCAATTTGTCAGCAAAGGGAACCTGCCTGTGGGTGTTTAACTCCTTTCCCCTTCCCAAAGCCAGAGATGTAGCAGCAGTATAGACAGGTGAATGTTGAATTCAGATCCTGTTTTGTGTTGCATTTACACAGAGTACACAAGCTCTTTCTACTGTCTCAAGTGAGTGTCCAGAGCAGAGCTGAAGCAGCTCTGGACCTGTTTCCCTATCTTTTGTCACTCCAGCTAGAGTGTTCCAGGCCATATTTGTGCTTTTCCCTTGCAGCATATAATGCTGCTACTACTCCTCTGGCAGTCTGGCAGAGGTCTGGGCTTTGATAAGCAAATTAATGTGCAGCTATTGCTTTTGACAGGGTGCTCAAATTTTCTTGAGGAAGACAAACCACAGCAGATAATTTTATCTCAAATATTTATACCTCAGACAAAGGTTCTTCTCTATCCCAGAGTCTTTCTCCTTGCCAAACACTTGTTTCAAAAAGAGGTGTTAAAACTTCTCAGAATTTTCAGGAAAGCTCACAAGTATCTTCCATAATGAAAAGCATTAAACAACCAAAGTGCAGGAGCTCAGACTGGCTGCTCCAGTAGGATGCACATTACTCATCAGCTTATCCCAGACAGAGGGAATTCCTGTCTCCTCAGTCTCCAAACAAAAAACTATAGAAAATCTTGAAAATTCCTGTGGAAAGCAAATGCTTTACCCATGTTCATGCAGCTTGAAAAAACTAAAAATAATTTAAAAAAGAGGGTAACTGCACATTTTATTTATTTTTTAGGAGGTGCAATTATTTTAGTTGCTTTGTAGATGCCTCAAATGTTTTTTGTAAAAGAATCACGTTTCTGAGACAAGATTGCATCCTGGAGCAGCTGCCTGGAGCAGAGTGCCCCTGTGGCAGTTGTGGTCCATTGGGTTTTCTAGGGCAGCTATGGAGTTGTTTGCCCTGAATCAGGAGTTCTTTTGCAGTTTTGATGGGTTTTCAGCACATTGTACCCACTCACAATGACAATTTCCAATCCAGCTTTCTCCACACAGACACCAACTGCTTCGTGAGCTGATTTACAAGCTGGTGCTTTGTCCAGAAAGCACCAAAAAACCTCTTTAACAAGTTCTTCTGCTGATCTAGGCTTTTCTTTGTTGAGTAATCGTATCTTTGACATAAAAATGTACAGTCCCACCGAGAAGCAACGTATAGGATCATCACTAGTAGCAAAAAACAAAACCACAAGGTTTTCTGAAATTATTTTATTCTTTGTGTTACATTATCAGCCCCACTTATTACTATGGCCAGAGTTATCTGCATGTGCCATGCATTTGTTTTTTTCTTTCTGTCCAACCTGCTGAATACCAAAGGTGTTACCTCTTCTCCTTCCTCAAGTGAGGAGTAAGTGGCTGCTGCTCAGTAACCAGGAAGCAGGGATCAGAGGAGAAATGCAGTAGTCCTCCAGGTGAGGACTTAGGTCATCCACCTAAGAAATTCTGTTTGAATTAAAGTTCTATAATTGCCTTCATGTGTAAAAATTCTTGGTGGCATAAGAGAAACATATTGTTAATTAATCACAGTCTGAAACACATGCCAATCAAATGCATTTGAAGCTAGTAATCTTCATGCTAATCACTTTCTCAAACAACACCCTGGTCCATCTGAATTATGTCTAAATTAATCTAAGCAAATCTGTACATCTTCTTTTAACATAAAGTAGTAGTAGTAGCCGGTGACCGTTTAAACACAGAAAGACAAATGTAGAAAATTAGAGAATGATTTGAGATTTTACTCTAACTAAAACAAAGTTTTCAGCTTTGAAAAAGTGTTGATAACTTCTTTACAAGCATTGTTTTTAAAATTCCATGTCTCTTCGTACATATCTGGAAGACAAAATATAGAAAATTAACATTATATGGCAAGATCACTATAGTACCCCTCATCTGAAAAGGGTATTGGAGAGCTTTCAGAATAATGACATTTATTGTTCTGTGAGCTCAGACATATTTCATCATAGGAGTACTGGGCTTTCAAAAGTCATCTTCTGGATATTAATGATTCACCTATTACTAACTTGGGTCCAAAACTGTGAATAAGCCACTGGCTAAAGTACAACTTGTTATGTAGACTTTAATGATGCCCAAAACAATTTAAATGCAGGGCTTAGCCCTGAAATAATTAAAAGTAATTATTACAAGGACATCAACTTGATTATAGGCTGAGAAACACCTATAACTAAGTAACTTGGACATCAGTCCTAGGATTAATTTAAGTAAATTTAAGTAATTCACTGAAAAAAAAAGTTGTAAGTTTTACTGTAGAGGTGATCTATACCCTGTGATGTGTCCTTTCAACTCCTCCAATTCATTGTAAGTGTCTCATATGCAATAGAGTTCCAACAGTACTATTGAAATGTAACCTCTGCATCTCTGGAAAGTAAAACTAATCAAATCAGCTCTCTTTAAAAATATTTAATAAAGGGAAAGAGAACACAGCAATTTGGGTAAAACTCTCTGTAGCTGTTCAATTATGACCATGGATCAAGCTCAATCAGCCTAGGATGAGGTTTCACTCTCAGCCTAGACAGACTCTGGGGTTTGCAAATTGGTCTCTGAAGACACAAGGATCAGCATTCATCTGAAGTTAAATATTCTTCACTTGAAGATCTAGTTTATCTGAACTGGAAAAACAAATTGTATTTGACTTCAGGATCAATATGGCAGAAATCCCAGAGCATTCCACCCATATGGTAGGAACATATGTGTTCACTCCAGCTACACTCCCTTATTCCAACTCCACTCGGAAAAAAACTCCCTTTTCCCCGTTCATTCTCTTCAGGACTAAGCCAAAGCCTATTAAAATCTTTAGAAATGTTTTCACTGATTTCAGCAAGCTCTGGATGGTGCCTTCCAGCTTCCAGTCATCTCTGTCATCATTGCTATAATGACCAGCAGCAGCTTGATATACCTCCCATTGAAATCTTCATGAAATGGTTATTCCAGCTTGTCCAGTCCCCAGAAATGGATTTCTAGAGCACTTTTTCACTTATAAACCTTCATGTTTATATTATCAAACACTGGAGGTGGGTTAATTGATTTGAAAATCCTTATGTAATTTTGTCTTAGCTCCTTTCCTGTCCACCTCGAGTGATTCGAACAGAGGAAGACTCTTTACTGTTACAGATAAATGACACACTATGTAGCAACAGTACCATCATTTTGGGCTCCCTCCATGGCTTATATGCAGCAGCACTGACACTGGACACATCTGGTCCTGTAAAGTAATACCTCAAAAATGCCTGTGTCTCTCACCCAAACTTGCTAATACTGAGTGACGATAGTTAAAGTACAGGGTTTGTTTACCATGTAGTGGAAAGGGGTTCTGCATCTGGAAGAAAAGTTTTAAAAAGCACTCACTCCTGGTCTTTTAAACCTGAGTTACAAGTCCAGCATCAAGAGATTCTGCAAGAACACCACAACTTTGATGGGCTTAAGACTATGCTTAGTGCAAAGTCTTCCTTCACCCACATAGAAGAGATCCTTTCATACTTACCTTCTATCTAGACTTTATGTTAATATGCTTTGATAAGTTAGTAGATGGAACATTTCACTAAGCAGTGTACGCAAACTTAAGGAATTCTCCTTTTTTTTTTCTGTTTAAACAGGTGATCCTAGTGAGTCATTCTCCACAGTCCTTTCCAATGATGTAGTACTTAGTTCCCATTCAAAAGCAAGACAAGATATTTTATCTTTTTCTATAAATTTCTTCCTGGCATAGCAATGACTTCTGTAAAAGTTTTCTCTGTTCCCAGAAAAAAATGTCTAAAGTTTCTAGTTCACCTTTGTAGAATGACCTTTCTATAGCAAGAACTTGAGTGGCAGCTGCATGGCTAGTAATGGTTAGCAATGCAGTTATTGAGGCAGGTCACAAAACCACACAGCAACAAGAGGAAGTATCCTTCCAGCATTTAGGGCAGTGCTATTAGAGGCAGAAAGTGCTATGGAATGGAAACAGAATTTCCAGAGGAAAAGGGAAAGAATCTGCAAATGTGATTAAAAAATATTATTTCCACAGCATGTGTTTTGAAGATTTCATACCTGTGGTTTTGATTTTTTTTTTTTTTTTTTTTTTTTTTTTTAACAAAAAGGATAATATTTCCATAATTCACATTAGGAGTCATTCCTGGGCTTTGGAAGCAAATTATTAAAATTGAGCATATGGAGGTCTTAAAGTAGAACCTTATGGGAGCTCTTCTTTATCATTTTAAACTAAAATAAAATACTGCACAATCATGATGAAATAAGATTTGTTCTCTGCATGGCTCTTTTGCATTCTCCATTTCAAATTTATTGCATGAAATAGGATGAAGATTGCATTGGAACTAAATTCTTTCACCTTCAAACAAGAATTTTTATGCCATTTGCAATTTTTTATGTTTTTTTTTTCTATATTACTTTAGAATGTGGAAGGTTTAGCTGCTTTTGTATGATATTCAGAGAAGTCTACAATGAGAGTTTAATATAACTTATTTTTATATCTCTTACTTTCCCGTTAGACTGAAATTATGGTGTTGAATTTTAATAGTCAAACAACCATCTGTGTGAACCTTAACTCTGCCCATTAGAGACAACTATTAATTTTTAGTGCTGTGATTTTGGATTATGTACTAGGTCTCAGGTCTAGGTCCTCAAGCTATTCAGGCATGCTCATGTCCCAGTGTGCTTTGAGGATAACTGCATTACAAATGCTTTCTCTAAGCATGTGTTCTAGGATCTTTTCATGCAAGCTGGGAACATGCAATGACCAAATTTTGTGTGATAGTGTCACGTGAAAAGGAGAGGGGCAGAAATGCAAAGATTTCTAGTCCCACCTTTATTAATATGAAGTTATTAACTGTAAGCGTCCTCAGAGCAATTAACACTGCCTGTCAAACAATGGACAGAACACAGGCGGGAAAGATTTTTAACCTTTCTGTGATGACCACACTTAAGTCAGGGAGAACTTATTAGCTATAAGCGTCTCCAGAAAGTCGGAGTCTTATGAAACCAACACTGCCTGTCGAACAATGTACAGCACACAGGTTAGAAGGGTTTCTGACCTCTGCTATGAGGCCACACTTACTAGCAAGAAAAGAACTTGCTCCATAACAGCTGCAGAAATAAATTTATTAATACAAGTATGTGACAGTTATTGTGGGGTTTGCATTGCTGATGATAACATTTAGCTGCAGGATTGTATTTAACTGATGAAAAAAATCCCAAAAGAAACCAGCACAAAACACATTCTACAGAGACAAGCACACCAAACTTAAGTTTCAATACAGTAGTGTAACCCCCTCCCATAACAGACAGAAACTAACAGAAAACTACTAACCAGAAACACAACAACTTAAAACACAAATCTAGAACCCCCCTCAGTAACACAGAGCAGCAAAATGACTTGTACGCCACCTTCTCTGTAACACAAAGCAAAAGGAAAGAATAGAGTTGTTTGCCTTTAACACACATGCTCAAAAGGAACTACACACCTTAAAGGAACACAACGACTAATATAAAGTACTTGATAAAGTATAACATAACAGGCATAGTATAACATATAAGATAAAATGTATAAAGTAATATGTATTGTAAGAGAATAAAGTATAAGATATAAAATATATAGAGAGCACATCGTTTTCTCACCTCTGCATTGTTCAAAGAGATAGGAGGAGCCAGGGCAGCTGCTCTCAGCTACCCCCACAGAGAAAATGGCATTTCTCTCCTGTTTTTGTTCATATCCAATCTTTTTTTATACTCTATTTTTTCTTTAGGTAGGTTGAGTGATTATAGTCAATATTTTTGGAGTGATAGACAGATGCCTGAGGGGTGGCTCCTTGGGTCTCCACAGGGTGTCACAGGGTGTGGGTAAGAAGGACCAAGTCATTTCCATAACACTCCATTCTTCAGTAACCCCATCAATATGACATAAGCACTTTCAGGGAGACATTGGAATCTCTTTGTCCCCTGACAATGGCTCCTGAGAGCATCCAACCAGGGGCTAAGGTGTTTCCCTTAAACTATTATCAGGACTATCACCTCAGAGATAGTATCAATGTTACTTAAGCACAAGCAAAAAAACCAATAGCCTAAAAGGTCTGAATTAAACACCTTCTCTGCCCCAAGCTCCCCAAGTTTAATTTGGTCTGAGTCTTCTATGTAAATGTTAATCACATGAATTACAGGTTTGTCTAGTCCAAGTCACCAACTTGAAATCCACCAGTGAGTTCTCAACATAGCTTGTCCTGTCTGTGCTTCAGTAGGATCATGTATGATTTACTAAGTATGAATAGTGCTTGCAATGAATAAAGGTACTTGGGGGAAAATGGAAAGGCTATGTATATGGGCAGAAAGTTAACGAACTTTGGCATTTAAAGTCCCATTTTTTATCCACATGCAGATTCTTAGATGATGCAACTTGTAACACATTAAAACCCTTTAATACCCACTCTATCAGTTATACTGATTTAGGATAGAAAACTTTGTACTGAATTGGTATTAAGACAGTAGTCTCACTGTGGCAAAATGTTCCTATAAGAGACAGAAACACTGCAGTCTATGTCATGAGCTAGCTAAAATTTGTGTGACTCTGAGTTTATTGGAAGAACAGAAAGTGCAGATGAAGTCTTTAGAAAACCTCTATGTGCTATTAGAGAAGGGAGAGTCCCGAATTCTTTGCCCTCTCTAATTCCCACATGAAGCTCATATCCATTTAAAGACTAGAGGGAAATCTTTCTAACAGGTGCCTTAAGTAAGAATTTATTTTATTTTATTGGTGACAGTTACAAGTGTGTTCTAGTCACATATTCCCATTTCTTTAACAAAAAATATGAAAGAAAGAAACTGGCAGATCAGTGTGGCAGTATTTGATTATTCACCTATGCTTATGTAGGTAACTGAGTCAAGTCTTTTCAGCATTTTTAAGGGTTTGGTTGTCAGTTGCACAACTGTCAGTATGTTAGTCTTGCTTAAATTTACATTATGAATTTGTAATCCTGTGAATAATCAGATGTGCACATACGTTTATGTTTTAGGACATAAATGCAATGCCTTCCTCTCCTTCAACAGTTCTTTGTGACATCTTTCCAATTTTAATTGATATCACAGGAATCAAAGAAAGACCACAGTGAATCAGCAGTGTTGACAATGTGCCAGGGTGTTTAGAAAATAGGCATAGCTAGGGAAGAAGAACATGTCAAAATACATTTTGAACATATTGGAATATGTTATGAAATAAAATGTGTTTACCTTTTTGAATGACGGTGTTGGGTAGTGCTGGCGACGCTGAGGAGGAGGAGGGGGTGGGTGATGGAGCCTTAGAACTGGACTATATTCCCTTTTTTTATGCAAGTTACAAATACTCAGAGAAGGAATATGACACGATGTGACAAATCACTTCTCTAATTCATTGGACTTGTCAAACAAATTAACTTTTCTGGTGGTAGCGGTGGTGGGAACATTAGTACAATCAAAATGCTGATGGCTGCTTAAGTTCTGCCATCACATAGTTTAACCAGGCTTAAACAAGTTTAGACATCTGAGTGCTAAAAATACAGGAAGATAGTAACATCTGCTATGAAGCAAAACATGTGATGATGTTACCACCGGTAGCAGTGAACTAAGACATTTGGTGTGGTGAGCAAAAAGGCATCCAAGGCCCACATTTAAAAATCTGAATGCAGAAGCAAAGGAAGCTGCCCCACTCTACCACCTCCCTAGCACTACCAATCCCCCCCAAAACCCAAACAAAACAACAACAGAAAAGCAAGCAAACAACTCAAGAAAACCAAAAGCAATTAAACAAAAACACACTCACACACACAAAACAACCCAAAGGAAATACCACAGAAACCAGTGAAAGAAACTGTCCTGAAATGCTTCCCATAGAAACGCAATTACAGCATTGATTCTCCATTGGTAAAGTATCAACAGAAGCACCTGAGCCACTACAGCAATTAAGGATGTTGTTTGATTTTAGGAATTCTACTTTAACATGAGCCACATGATGTATTTTCTTCTCATCTACATAAATATTTGATAATCTCCATCAGAGATAAAACAGAAGGAAAAAGCTCATAAAATCCTTGTGTTTCCGGCTCTCATTAAATTACCAGCAATGCCATTCATTTTACAACCCAGGTAGTCTTTTCCTCCATTGAGTAAGGATTACAAAACTCTCAAACTTTGTGATGTTTTCTGTAATTTTACTGCAGCTTTCTCATGCCTTTGTTTCATAATTTCTCTAGACTAAATCAGGTTTTAAGAGCTCTTACTGTTTAATAAACTTTTTTCTAATTCATCATCTGTTATATTCTGTAATCTGATCCTGAATTTGGAGACATGAGAACATTGAAACACATACACTGGGTCAAAAGAGATATGGCACAATGCCTCCATTATTTGTGTAAACAGTGAAACCTAATATTACTTCTCACTGTCTCTATGTTATAGCTATGTTATGTTATACCCATTGTAATTTTTTCCCTTGATGTATTGAGTTAATTGAAATTATTATATTTTAAAATATTTTGACCTTTGCATCAATTTCAGTCATTTTTCTCAAGATTTTCTACTGCATCTTCATCCATTGATTCCTAATAGGACATTATGGGGTTTGGCAAGACATACAGATCAGTCATATCCGTCTGCCCATTTCTGAACATCAGAAATACTGCTAAATACTGCTTTTTTGTACACCTCTATGACCTCAAAAGTCATACTTGGATGTCACCAGCATCTCTCATCCCAGCTGGGAACACAGAAGGTGAATCTCACTTGTGCAGTATCAGACATAGCATATACCAACTGTTGTTTTTCTGGGAACACAAATTGAGCGAACACCTTCTCACAGACTTAAATACAAATGTCTTTGTGAACAATGAAAGCAAAAAATATTGCTTTGCTCTGATGAACAGAGCAAGGGTGGGGTGTGTGAGAAGAGGTTGTCCCAATACAAGCAATGGAGACAAAGATGAATGAACCCATTTTCAGCATTGGAAGAGGGAAAGACCACAAAATTTTCAGAATCACAGAATACGATTAGTTGGAAGGGACCATCAAGTCCAACCCTTAGGCCTGCACTGGAGCATCCCTAAGAGTCACATCACATGCCTGAGGGTATCATTCAAACACTTCCTGAACTCTGCCAGGCCCAGTTGCACTGCACTTGTCAAAATCCTGAGTAGTCCATTTATTTAATTGAATTTAAATTTGGATGCAAACAACTAAAGTCTGGGACTAAGTGGGGCAGTGTGGGACTTGTCAGTACTAGTCTCTGTGGCCAACCCTCTCTGCCTCTGACAAACCACTCAGGGCATTTAAGTACTGGAGTACAAATAACCAAAATAAGTAATGGCATAATTATTTTAGACAAATTAAAAATGTTACTTTCCCCCTTAGAGCAGCCTGAAAATAGGAGGATTCATTGGTTAAATTTTAATGGAACAATCAAAGAACAGTTAATTCCCCAGCATGGGGTACCCTCGATGGGCAATTACAGGGTTAGGAATGCTCTGTCTCTGCATTGACCTGATTGGTGTAAAGTCCCTTGATGGTTTGCAGTGTTTGTTAAATTGATGATAGTCTGTACTTGGATATACCCTACTAGCCAAACATAATAGACAGTTTGGTTGCCAGTTTTAATGTTCATATGCTGCAATCAGCAGGGTTTTTTTTTTCCTTTTTATATCAGTGTTTCAGAGGTTAATCTCTGTTATCATCATCTTAAACTCTTTCTTATTCTTATCAGTTATATTTAGTGGCAGATTGCAAGCTTTACTTATTATCTTGTTAAATCAGTAGGTGAAAGCCTTTCAAGGCATTTCTTTTTAAACATCTTTTATTAATGTTAATATGCCAGATGGGACAAATTAAAATGGTTCTGTTCTTCATGCTGCCACTACCCACAATTTTACCACATCATTTGCTGGTTAAGGAAGCATATGAAAATGATAGGTACAGAACTAGTGTAATAAAAGGTCAGAAAATGATAGTATAGCCTCTCTGGAAAAATTGTTTGAAATTTTTTTCTGTTAAATTCATACATTAAAAAAGATGTGTCAATTCTGTGCATGCAGCTGGTTTGATCTTATAGCTGAGAGTGCAAGGCTGTCTTGATTAGAACAGTGCAGCAACATAATTCTTCTGCACTAATACCAGGAATCAAGAGAAAACTTCAATACCTTTTTCATAATAATAGCACCTGTCATTGGCCCTATTGCCCTGGTGATCTCTGTGGCATCATGTGTTGGTGTTGGAAGTCCCAAAGACCATACAGAATATTAACATCTTCATGATCCCTAAAGTATGATTGCCTTTGGAAGCCATGAGTGTATGATTGGATGTTTCTCACAGGGCAGCCTCATCTAATTTTGCTTATTGGCAAGGCACTTTTGGGGACAAAATGCTTTGTGATTGGGTTTTTGTTTGTTTTGGGTTTGTTGGGTTTTTTTTCAGTACCCAGCCATTGATGAAAGCCAGAAATAATAGTAATTTTAGTAACAGCAACAGTTAAACTATAAAAACAAAATCAAGTAATTGATAGGTAGATGTATTTTTTCAGTCCTGCTGAAGTGCCTTTATGGGGGCTTCTCTGATTTCAGTAAGATTAGACTTCTACCAGCAGAGATTGTTTATCCTAGCAGCAGAATGGCAGAATCCTTCTATTAGTGCTTTTCACTGTAATGACTTTATTCAACTCTGTATGACGCAATGTCCAGAACAGTGGGGCTTCCTAGGTTTGCATTGAGACCACAAGAATTGTTTTACACACTCCAATGGCAACATCTGCTATAAAACCACAAGCCTGGGCCTGGGTATAGTCAAATCTGCATGAGACAGATTCTTGGGTGCTCTACGTCAGTAGTCAATTCATGATATTTCCTGCTCTTGATCCAATTTTCTTAGGCAGAGACTGATAATTTGAGGAGACAACACTTTAAATGAGCATAGGCAAACCCTGTAGAGAAAAGAGCTCTTTCTATGAGGGAAGTGTGGATAGTGTCTAGGGATTAGCCCATCATCTAATTTTACCATAAATCTATTTCTAATATTAAAAGCAACTTCATTTCTTTATCTCTCAGTGCCAGCTAGAAGGATTTTAGTTTTCTCTAGCCACTGCTACTTCAGGCTGTATACTGAATTTGATGTGCATAAAAATCACTCAGCATGAGTACAATAGAAAATTAAAGCAGTGCTGAATAATACTTAGCTGCTAGAACTCAAGTAGGCAATGTGAGGATTTGCCCATTTAAAACATATCCCTGTATTATAAATTGCTGTAAACAATTTGTATTTTGTAACAAAACACAGTGTTGTTTAACTTATGTTCTGGCAATTTCAGGGCTGTTTTTCCCTGTAGTCTTCTTTATGAGCAACAGTAGGGGAAAAAAAAAAAGAAAAAACCCAAACTGCTTTACTTGCTATCACTGAAGATAAATGATATATATATATAGATGTGTATATATATATTGATGTATAAATATGTGTATATGTGTGTGTATGTGCATGTGTGCACACAATTATACATATTGTGTCTAGCTATAAGCATCATCTTTCTTTCAAATGGCATCAATGGTAAGGATTGTGACTAAACATAGGGTGCAAATCAAGGTTAAAGGAAGCCACAAATAAAACAGGATAAGCAGACTTCCAAATAAGGGAGATGGCAATTTTGAAAAATTCTGTGCAGGATTTCTGTTTGTCACATGCTTCAGGACTTTAGATGGAAGCATGGAGGGTGGACTAGAAGAGCAGAATATCTGATGCTGGAAATACCCCTCATACTTTCTAAGATGCCATTAGCCACAGGACATTGTGGCCTTCCCTGTCTTCATGTCTCTCTTGATGGAAAAAGGAGAACTAAATGGGAAATATGGTTCAGCTCAGGGAAATTTTCAGAGCAGACTCTGTACCACTAATGAATAAGAGATGAGAGAATTAGAAATGCTCTGAACAACAACAACAACAAAATCTTTAGTATTTCCCAAAAAATCATTTTTCTGACAATGTTTCTTTCAATATTCAGGAAAAGCTTGCTTTCTTGATTTCTTTCTACTTTTCTCTTTCCGTATTGATTTGCTTCCATTAGAAACAGAAAGGAAAATAGCAAAGTATAGCAAATTTACTTTTTATAGTGGTGGGTCCTGCAAAAATCTAGAAATATTAAGAATTACATGGAAATTCCTGTCAAACTCCATCAGTTCTGATTAATCCCAAAGCATTTATCTGAGGAAATGGAATTTCTAGAACTTGTGAAATTTACCTGCCAGAGTCTGGTAAACAGTTTTAGATTTAACTCTAGTTTATGTTGTACTGCAAAAGTCTGTGGACATATTATGATAAACTTCAGAAAATAAGATAAAAATGCATAACTTTTATTAGGATGTTGACTGTTACCATGAGCTTGTAATATATGGAGATTTAACATAAGTAACCCAGCTTAACTTGCCTGTTTCATCATTAGAACCCAAAATGATCTTGAAAGATGAGCTATCAACTCGATTTCTACTTACTGTATTTATTATCTGGATTATATGAAAATGTTTCAGACTGAGCAGAGATCACTTGTTTAAGTGTCAGAGTGTTTGTATATCAAACATACATAACACCTGACACTGCAAATGTACATAGATGTATAACAGTTTCAGCTAAAGACTACTATGACCATCTAATCTGCCTAGAATTGATATGGTTTCACCACAGAATCCATTCCCAAAACATATGAAAGACTTAGTGAATAAGTCAAAATAAATCCATTTTTACTCAGAAACATCATATGACAGTGAACATTTAATTTGATTTACCTATGCTTAAATAACTAGAAAATGCATCTTCTGCACTGAACAGATTTTGATGACAGGCATCTTGTCATGTCTTTTCTAGACTTTTCTGACATTTTTTTTGTATGGACTTTGCTCCTTAACCTTCTGTTTGTTAAACCGGGTAGACTGAGCTTCTTCAGCCTTTCTTCATGAGGCAGGTTTTTGTATATTCATTACTAAATGACAGCAGCACAGAATGAATGTTTCTTCTAGGAATCCTCCCACTGAGGCAGACACATCTCAAAATTCAGTGCCTCAGCGGCTTGACTGCTATGACAGTACAGATGACTTAGTTTGTTGCTGGCTGAGAAGATCTATCTTAATTAAGATAAAAATAGTAAATTGCCTAAATATTGAGCACATGTAGAAGAATATATAAGTCAATGACTAATACATGCTTTTGAAAGCCTAGATTAATGTTTAAAATGTTTCTTCAATTAAAATCAACACAAAGTCTTGAATCTATAAATAACTTAATTAGGATGGGCCTTTGTTTTGTTTTCCTTCCTCCCACTCCTTTTTTTACTTTTTACTTATTTTTTTCCCCCCCAGTTGTGGGTATGCTTTGTTTGGCATGTTTTAATTTTTCTTTTCAGTGGTGGGTATGCTTCGTTTCCTTTGTTTTCTGGCAAACACAATTATATGATGCCCAGAACTGGGTTTGAGAGAAGAGTATTTGGGAGGGCAGAGAGAGTGCTGCACAGGGTTGACTTACTTTGAGACATCTTGTCTCTGCAAAGACTAGGGGGCACAGAATACCTCCAGGAAGTGTCATTCCTATAGGTTTGTATACTACCACAGGCCATAATATGAGGAATTGTGTTATCCTCTGGCTTTAATAGTCTTGGGTTGTGCATTTCCCTTTGTTTAGCCCACTCCTCCTCAATTTATGCTTCATCAATATTAAAGACAGAGAGACTTTGCATGGATGTATGATCTAACCAAACTTAAACCCTTGCAGGCTTCTTAGTGCTGTTATATTACAAATGATAATCAAATAGGAAAATTGTGGCAGGAGTAAGAGAACCACTGAGACAAATTAAGCAGGTGTACGGAGGTGGATGGAATGGTGAGAGGACTTATTATTAAAAGATTCAATCTTTCTCATAATTTTCACATGTCCACTAAAAATATATGACAAATGGCTTCTAGATGTACTTTGAAGTGTGTGTGAGGGAAACAGGCTTGCACTTTTAACAAGTGTGTCTCTTCAAGATTGTGAAACTGTTAGATTCACAGCAAGACGGAGTTGTTTCCCTTCTGTATAAATCCCACATATGTATTTGTGAGGTGTACCTAGGAGGTGAATGAAATCCTACCTAATTTTTGCACAGGAACTCATAAAAAACATAGGGAAATCAGAAAAACTTCCCCTCTTTGCTTCTGTGTTCCTGGTAGGTAAACCAAAGCATTGCCCTTAATGTTTGTGATGACACAGCCGTTCTGCAAGGAACATGCTGTCTAAAGCTGTGCACATTTTTTTCCAGTTTTAGTTCACACAATTATGAGTTTCACTTTGAGTTTCATATGAACTATAAAACTCAAAGCAAAACTCAGCTGGAACACTCTTTTCTTGGTTTATGGTGGAAGGTATGCAAAAACAGAGACAGACGTAATTTTTGCTCAAAACTAACTTGTTCCAGGTTTGAAATAGATTTATCTTAGATTCAGCACTCAGGCTCGATTGAGCTTTTCAGTGAACCTAATTTGGTTTTTCTGGTTTGGTTTTTTTGTTGTTTTTTTTGTTTGTTTGTTTTAACTGAGGACACTCAATTAATTACCTGGTAGCACCTATATAAGGCTGAAATTCACTTGCGTAGCTTCACAGTGTTTTTCTAATGTGGCTGTTAAGCACAACAATATATATGTGAGAGAATTTTCTTGTACATGGTGGAAAACCCCACATCTATTCAAAATGTATTGGCACTAACTTGTTTTGTTCAGGCCTCTACTCCACAGTTCACATCCTTAATCCATGTGCAAAAAAATCCAGAAGAAACACCTAATTTCATTGTTTTACTTTGTATAAAGGATTTTTAAGCCATAGTTGTGGCATGAATAACTGTTGTGCTGCCAGCCTTCAGGATCCACACAGCAAAAATCAAACAAAGGTTTTCTGTTACTTCTGATTTGGTGAATTTGAAAAGCTGCTGAAACTAGTATTCAAGGTCTTGGTTAGGAAGCAGTTATCATCAAAACTTTTTCGTCAATGCTTTTCCCTTTACCACTACTTTATAGAAATTTTAAAACTTTTAATGTGTGGAACTACTACTCTGATCTGAACCTCAGTGCTCTCAGTGGAATTTATCTCATTTTATGACAATACAAATTCCAGTGAGAACTAAATTCCAGACTATCATTTGTACGCATAGAAATGACTCAAGGTGATTAAACAGGGAATAAAACCAACATATAGTTTATATTGTAGAGCTCTAAATATGATGTAACACATGAAAAAAGCCCCAAACACAGAAATTGATGCATTTATGATTTCCTGGATGCCATCACTTTTTCAGACTCTTCTTATTTCTCCAATAAATTAGATT
Organism: Hafferia zeledoni; assembly: GCA_035583235.1. Taxonomy (NCBI): domain Eukaryota; kingdom Metazoa; phylum Chordata; class Aves; order Passeriformes; family Thamnophilidae; genus Hafferia; species Hafferia zeledoni. Next base: position 694,097 of record JAWWEV010000095.1, read on the forward strand.
CTTATTTACAAAAATGTTAAAGAAGCACTTTTCATACCCGTTACTCAGCTTGCTCTGAAGTATAAAAACGAATAAAATTTGTAAAGTGTTCTAAAACAAAGAGCAGATTCAAAGAAAAAGAAAACAAAAACAAACAAAAATAAACAAAACCTCACAAACAATAAAAATCCTTCCTTAACTACATTCTTGGGAAAAGATCAAGGTCATATTCCTATGTACTTTTTCCAGTTTCAATGATCTTAGCAACTCTGAAATACCTGAGCAATAGTAGGCACTGATGGCAACCCATGGAGCAACACTAGATTTCTAGAGAAAAACAGAGTTTCATCAGGGTCAGATGAAGGATCACATACTAAAGGCTCATCCTGAGTCTCATAATACCTTGCCAAAAAAGTGTGGAGCTAAGGTAGTAAGATCAAGGTGTGTTTGAGTGTACTAGCAGCTTGAAGTAATAGCCTCAGAGTAAGCTACTGCCCAGCATCTTCAACATTCACAACTTCAACAACATCCAGTTTCAGAGATGACTGAGAGCACTTATCCTTTCAGGATGGTAACATTTTGCTTGTATATTTTAGTTACAGATAAAAAACAAGTTGAAGCCCCATAAAATCAATACATACCCCCACCCAAACCTCCCTTTCCCACAAAAACAAACCAAACCAAAAAAACTCCCAACTCAACCCACATAAAAGCAATAAACAAAAACCCAGTCCAAACAACCCAAACTGGAAAAAAACCCTCAAATAAACAAAAACAACACGACAGGAAACCAACACCTGTGAAGCTGTTGTGCCAGTGCTGCCAGTGAGGAGAGCTGAAATCTGGGCCCTGAACTCCAGGCTGGCAACAGCTTGAAGCCTATGGGAGCAGGGTATTGAATGCTCTCCTATAGCATGATTTCACCAACAATTGGAGCAGATTGGCAGAATGAGGCAAGCACAATCAGGCAGATCCTCTGGGTGCACAAGCACATGTGTATCAGAATGACAGGCTTCAATAAACCCTAAATAATCAATATCCACTAATCTCTAATTATCATATTTGGCTAATGTAGTATGAGAGATATATCAAGAAACTGCCTTCTACACACGTTCATTAGGAATTCAGATTTAGTAGCTGGTGGTGATGTTAGGATAATTAGCAGCAAAAAAAAAAAGGAAGAAATGTTGGTTGCTATAGCAACCTATTCATCATGTTCTACAGTATAAACACCCAGATTAATTTACAAGATGCCAGGTAGATATCTGCTTGGCTGACTGGGGTACACACAGACACCACCTTATTTGCTTTTATTAAGGCTTAATCATCAACATTAGAGCTTTCAAAGTATGTGTGCTATCACTGTCAATCACAGAGTAGCTACATGCTTTAAGGGGCAAATCCACCAGCACAGTTTGTTTGCACCTCTACCTGTTCTGCAGGGAAGGGAGAGGAATAATCTTCTTCCAGACATAGCCTAAAGCCATTGCTGTGACCCTGGAGCTGAGATCACTCCTACAGGCCATCTGTGTTGTACAGGTCATATTCTTCCTCTGTAGCAAGCCAAACACAGTTTCATGATTTTTAATTATATTTTTCCATAGGAAGCTGTTGGGAAAAGAGCCCTGTCCATGCAGCAGCCTTTGGTGGTGTTCAGTGGTACATGATGAACAAGGAGGATCCCTGTCTTGGTGCATGACTGGGGTTACACTTTACATAATCCAAGAATCCATAAAGCGAGTGCCTCATTGAAAAAGTGCATTGCCTTTGGTAAAATTTTAAAATAAACCTCTAAAGCACCAAAAGTGGTGGGACAAGGAGCTAATTTTGTGCTGTGATGAGGTGCACAAAAAAATCCAATTAAAAAAACGAAGGGATGAGAATCAGTACACACTGGATAATCAAATCAGAGCTATCCCTCCAAAGTAGTAGTTCAATGAAGGTAAAGTTTATAGACATACTGTGAATAACAGACAGAACCAAGCAGCCAGAGCCTCTCTGTCATTATGTTTTTCCTGCTAATGAGACAAACCCTCATGTTCCAACCTCTTGTTACTGTCTTACATAAAAGACCTTCTGTTTCCATGCTCCATTTCCAATATTATTCTACCTGTATTTCCAAGAAAGTGCACAGTGGAGGAAATCTTTTGGTCAATAGTAGCTGTACCTAAGGAGAAACACCAAAGGTGCCAAGATCTGTCTTGCTAAGGCCCAAGAGCTCAAATAGGATTAAACATACAGCCTTAGCAAAGTTATTTGTAACTGCATGTTGCTACATGTTGCATCAACCAACCTACCTCCCACATATGCATGTGTGTTTCTGCTGATGGTCCTGACCACCGTCCCACGCTGACCTGCACCACTGCCTCCCTTGTGGTCCTGCAGCTGTTTGTGCAGCTGTGTGGAGACCCAGATTGAGGAACTGATTCAGCAGCATGACTGTGTGGTTGCACAGGGCTGTATGGGGGCCACAGGAGCACACGTGAAAGCTCAGAAGCTTTGCATAGGTAAACTTCAACTAAGTTGAGCAGCATTTGTAGAAGATATGTTGGAGTCAAAGCTCTTGACCTCACATCTTGACCTTCCATCTGTCTACCCACAGGTGTTATGTGTAGACCTTCCTTTTAGAGTTTGTTTTCTGACAAAATGTCAAAAATCCCCAAGATCCAGTGAACTAAAGGTATCACAGAATATTTTCAACCAGCCTGGAAAAACATAAAAAAGATAAAAGGAAGGACATCCATTGTGCAAAAGAAGAATAAAATGAGTGGGTAATAGAATAGGTAGGTAACTATCATCTAACTAAAAAACTAAAAAAAAAACTAAAACAAACAAACAAACAAAAAACTAAAAAAAAAATAAAAAGGGAAAAGAGAACCTGTGTTTCTGAGTCATCTCTATCCTATAAAGCACATGGCTTGCTCTGCTCTGCCCCCAAAGCTGCTGACACCAATGCAGCAGTTTGGCCACATTGAAATGAAGAAAGTTTTTGCTTTTTACTTCAGCAGCCTTGTGATTTACAGAGAGAAAAGGGATCAACGGACAAGACAAAAACAGCCAACTAACAACAACCAAGTAATTACACAAAGCAGATTCAATCTGCCATGATCATCTTTCCTTTCCAGGAGCCATCTTTCTGATGCAGGAGCTCGAAGCAACATATAGCATATTCCCACCTGAGTTGCTGAAAAAATGCCATATACACACAAGGTCCCTTTGTAGAACTATGTAAACATCTGTTTCTCCAGCGTGAGCAGCTAGATGCATTATGCTTCCCAAATTTTACTTTAACTGTCCATATATTGTGTAGTATTTACTGGGTAAATTTTTTTCTGACTATTCTGAATTAAATAAACCAAGACTCAACACATATCTTAAAACTGTTATAGTTTATTTTTAAGGATGAAGACAGGCCATCAAATTATCCACAGGAATTTAAAAAAAAAAAAAAAATCATCAGGGACTCAAAGACTTTATTTTCTTTCCATTCGTATAATTTTGGTTTTGGCTTAGCACTTAACAAAATAATCAGTTCAAAAGAATATCTTTCACATTTAAAGCAAACAATGGTTGTTCCACAAAGACTTTTAATTTTTATTCTCCTGTCCTTTGCCATTTTATTTCCTTATTCCAAATCTCTCATAATAACATTATGCCTACTCTGGAAACAAAATCTGCTTTTCTAATTCAGTTTTTTTCAGAAAACAGCCAGTTCAAGTCATACCATTTCAAGTCTTTGCCTCTCAAGTTTTCCAAATATTTTACTATTTTAAATGGATTTTGAAATTAGATTTAAAAAGTGAGGAATTAGAAGAAAAAAAATAAATATAATTTAAAAGATATGTGTTCTGGTTTGGAAAATGAAAATAAAATGGACACAGCTCACAGAAAATCAAGCAATGCTTCTCAAGGTCTCATTCTAAACTGAATTAAGTTCATAATGCAAAAGTGAGTTTGATACTTTCTGCCTAATTAATAGTATAACCTAGCCCACAAGATATACACATATCCCCTAACTGGGAAACATTTTGCTTAGTTCTTTATTTAGCATTTCATAAACATTGGGCCAATTTCATATTTGGGGTAACTTTATTGAAGCCAATGAATAAAGCCAAATATCTAATTAACTGTAAAACTTTGGCAAGTATACAAGTATTTGGCAAGAAAATATATATTCATCAAACAGTGCTGTGCCTATGATGAATTACAGAATTATGTGATAAACTTCCTTTATTATGCCAATAAAACTTTTAGAAATGATTTTGCTCTAAAACAAGTTTCACTTTTGGAGAACAAACAACACAGACACCTGGCAAAAAGGGATTCATGACATCTGGTCAAGGAGACCTGCCTTATTATGGTTTTGACATGTATGAACACAGCAACTGCAAAGCCCTCCAGCAGAATATTTCTGTCCTATGAGATCAATTTAGCTGCAAATACACCACCAATTTGAATCCAAGCCCCATAAAAGTCAGTAAAAAGATTTATCATTTCTTTCCTCACAGTGTGGATAACTACGAACAGAGGAGACCTCAACCACAACAATTTTTAGAAATACTACTACACGTAACTGAAGGCTGGTTAATATAGTATCTGTATATACTCATTCATTGAAATGATATAACTTGAAAGTAATGTCTTTGACAGAGATGGTTTGGCTAGACTATTTTATATCACTGTGTGGTGAACTCCTGTCTTTCCTAAAAGCAAATTCTCTCCTTAGCATATCTACTACTATCTGTCAAGACCAACATCCTGAAGCAGACTTCACAGGCAGACCAAAAAACTTCTCTGAACTATGACACTGTGCATTAGAAACTGTGAGCTGAGCCATGGGTAGTCTTGAAAAGTTGCTGTTCCCCCACCTCACAAAAAATGCAATTACTATTGAAAACTGAGATGTGACCTGCAGAACAGCTGACTTACTTAAAAAAATGAAATACAATAATGAATACAGTAATAGAAACCTCTTCACATTTATATGTACTAATAAATCTGCATCCAGACAGACAACAAATTCTGTGGTTACTATTTGTAATGGACTAGTGAAAAGAAAACAGATACATTAAAAAGTATTAGAAGAGGTTTTCCTCCTTTAAACATTTGACATAAATATTTGACAATGTTTATTTCCTATCTCTCTCTTTTAAATAGAATAATGTTCTTTTGGTAAGTAGAAACACACTAATAATATATTCCCATAGCTTAATATTTTTATCAGAATTAGTGCTTTATTGTGGACTATATTTACTTATTTTAAAATATTGTTTGTGTATGAATATTACCTTGTACTGCATAAAATACTTACTGACATACTCAAGTATGATGTATGATGAGACAGTAGATAGTCATGCACGGGAACTTAGTCAGGTTTCAAAGGGTGTTTCCATTTGACTTCTCAAGTCTACTGATGAAAACATTCTTCTACAACAGGCAAATATTTTATTTTCAGTCACTGCATAGAAATTTTCTAGGCTATAAAAACTCTGTACCTAATAAATATGTGAGATTTGCATCTGTTCTGCCATACGGTACGGAGTGATTCCAAGGGATCACTATTGACAAACACCTGCTATTATCTCCATGGTGTTTCTTGCAAGTTTTCAGTAGGCAAAAGACTCAAAATGTCTGCTTGTATTGGCCTGTAGAGTCTCATCCTATGTGCAGGGGCTCTAAAACAGTGAAGCATGGTTTGGTACTTTTGTTGTGGTTGCTCATCTGCCCCCGACTATTCCTATGAGGCTACTGCAAGTCAAGGAGATGGGAACTGAGTCCAGCAGGGATTAGAGAGCTGTGCATCTCCTCAGCTTTTAGGATGGGACTTGTGCTACTTTGGTTTGGAGGCTGTCTCAACTAAAATAGGGTTAGGGGGGCTGAGCAGGTGGAGGAATTGCATACGTGTCTCTTTACCACCCAGCAACTGGACAGGTCTTTGTGGGAGCTGTGGTGTGAGGTGAGCTCGTTATATAAAAAATGTTAAAGTGCCATGCTCTTACCATGCCCTGTAAGTGATATAGCTGGACTGTAGCTCTGAAAACCCTCATAGAAGTCTTACATTAGAAAAGCTACTGTGGTTTCACTTTAGTATAGCTTTTGTCTTTCCAGACATCACTTCCATAAAACAGATGATTTTTTTTTTTGTTTGGTTTTTGTTTCCTAGGATGCATTATTTTAGACTTGCTATATATTATTTTCCGTAGTGCAATTTAAATTTCAAAGTAGCATAAAAGTTAATAGCAATATTTTTACAATAGTAACTTTCATTGAATATATATTAGAATATTGACTATATGTGTTGCAACTAAAATATCTTTAAAATATGTTACATAAAAATAAGTGATTATAATGTAAACATCACAAACTTTGTTGATGATGCAAAGAAAACAAAACCAAAATAGAAAAAACCACAAATCTCTAATGGGCAAGAGGAAAAAATTATGGGTTAGATCCTGTAGATCCTAACAAAGGGGTTCTAGCAGCAAGTCTAATGAGCAGGCTTGCACTAGTGTCTGAGTACTTTTTCACAGACATACAAATAATTTGCTGAATTTGGTTTCTCCCTGTCCCTCAGGGTGAACTCTGTCTGTGCTGTGAGTTACAGGTAAGGGTCTCTACCAGGTCCTGTTGCTGAAAAATACAGTAGTAGCTAATTTGCTACTAGCAAGGTGCAGTTCAGATGGCAAGTGCCATTTGGGACTGATCAGAAGAGAATTGTAGAATTTTACAAATTATGTATAATTTTGACACACCATGTTTCTTAGCAGCACTTTGGGAAGCAGAATCACTGTTTCCTCACCTTTCATTATTGATTCATTTATTTTTCTGTAGAGACTGTACCCATAGCTAAATTTGATTTTTAATCAGATGAATTGGGCAAACATCCACCTCACCCACCACACTAACACTTCATAAAATTTGGTTTAAACAATACATTTTATCTATAACAATGATTAAACATTAGAGTCTAGTTTCTGAGATCTGTTATTTCCTCTAAATGCTAATTATTGAGGTGTTTATCTGCAAAGACACAAACAGTTCCTGATTAAACCATAATTCATCTTTTTCTTCTTCCTGACTTAAATCTTAATTCCATGTTTAAGATATTCAAAATATTACCTTATGGCACATATCTAGAGACTATGACTTAGTAGTTTACATAATAGCAACAGAGAAGAAAAAAGAATACCGTCTAGGGCAGATAATATATACTTCACTCACATACAAAGTACCTAGAAGGCTTCAGAGCTGTACAAATAGGTAAACAATCATCATCACCATGACTTCGCTTCAGGAACAAAGATTTGGTAAGGGCTCTACCTACACATGGGTGTACCCTTCAAACCTGCACAGTGGATTTTTAGGTGAGGCACAGCGTGCACAGAACTGGCCCCACTCTTTAACTCCTAAGGTTCATCTGCCACAGCCGAGTGAGCTTGGAAGGTGACAGTGAAGTCCTCAGGACTAGAACCTACAGCATCTGGTATGGTGTTCCCAGGAGGTGTTCCATCCAAGTACTAACTGGGGCTAACCCTGCTTAGCCTCTGAGATCTGACAAGATCTGGTGTCAGAATGGCATGGCCATAGTTAGACGAAGACCATAACAGTACCGAATATGACAATAAATAGTGAGAGAAGTGTT
>JAWWEV010000095.1:701817-738921 GCA_035583235.1 Hafferia zeledoni
AAAAAAAACCCAACCAAAACTTGGGGGGGGGGGAGAGGGGAGGGGCCAGAATGAAAACAACAACAAAAAAATACCCCAAACCCAAATGTAAAGCACGTCCTGAGCTGGCTGAGGTTTTGGGGAATGAAGAAATATAAGTGTCAAAATTTCTAGTGCTTCAGAGAGGAGTTTGAACACCTGCATACTGAGTTTTTTCCTGAGGCTGGAATTATTGTTGTAAGAAGAATGGCTGTAATCTTGAAAAACCTGGCCTCAAAATGCAGGACAGAAGGGCAGCTTGAGGTAGGTGAGAGGAAGAAGATCTGAGTACAGGGGTTTTTTCTGTTGTGCTTCAAACCTGTCTTAAACCAGATGTTTCATTTTATTTCAATAATTATTTTGCATATTTCCAAAACCTCACAGGCTTGGTCATTTTTAAAAGGCAACACTGAGGGACTGTGGCTTCAAGTAAGATGGAAAAAGTAGCAGCAGGTGCCTTGTTGCTAGTTTTTCTTTTCCTCACGAAAGGTTGGGCTGTATGTGCTCAGCTTCTGTTTCAAACCTGACAGAAGGAAATCAAAAGATTTTTTTTTTCATCTTGTTAAAATGCAGTCAGCCAATGGTTTTCCTTTCCAAAATATTACTAGATATTATTACCGAATGTTCAGACTACAGTCCTGACAAACAGGAAATATATACCACACTAATAGGATGTCAATCAGAAAGATAGCATCAATTTTGTGGTTTCTAAATCACCCCCACCACCTGCTGAGACTTTGATCATCCCAAACAATTAATCTAAGAGATACATGATTAAGAAATAAATACTTCCCACTGAACCGGCGAGCTACAGTACATATTAGCAGGTTCTGATCTTGCTCTCAATGATTGCAGTCACTTGTATACAAAGACGACTAAAGGAAAGGTGCAAATAGAGTCTGCTGATCAACAGAGGCATCTGAATAACTGCATTAAAATATATCAGTGCTTTTTAACCAATGTGAGGGTCAGTATACTTTAGGGATACACTTCCCCCCCCCCCCCGAAACTGCTGGTAGAATTTTTTAGCTGTATTTATTAAAGTGGATCTCTGCTGTGTGTGTAATATTTTAGAAATGTTAACTTTAAAATTCTGAATTGAAAATAAACTGTAGAGTTTGTCATTTTCATGAGAAATCCCATAAGAGAGGAGAGGGGAGGAGGGGGGAGGAAGGCAGGAGAGGGGAAGGGAAGGGAGGGGAGAGGAAGGGGGAGGAGAGGAAGAAAGAAAGAATGAAAAAAGAAAGGAAAAATGAAAGAAAATTAAATAAAATAAATATTGAATAAAAGCAAATTAAAGAAATGAAAGAAAATTAAAGAAAATTAAACTAAAGAAAATCAAAGAAAATTAAATATAAGAAATGAAAAGAAAATTAAAGAAAATTAAAGGAAAAAAGAAAAGAAAAGAAAAGAAAAGAAAAGAAAAGAAAAGAAAAGAAAAGAAAAGAAAAGAAAAGAAAAGAAAAGAAAACAGAAAAGAAAAGAGAAAAAAAAACAGAGAAAAAAGAAAAAGAGCTCCAGAAATTTTCTAAATGCTTATGTGAGAGTTCCTGCCATTTTCATACAGTGCAATTTGGCTGTTCCACAGGCCAGTTAGGTGGCAATGTCCCCAGTGGAGGCCAAGGACCCAGAGGACAATCAAGCCTGTGCTGTAGCATTGTGTTGAGGAATGGGGCTGCTCAAAGCTTTCAGAAGGAAGGTTGCTGGGAACTCATCTGTGCTGCAGGGACCAAACACACACTGTAGCATCAACTGTTATCAGCTCGTGGTCAGGTCATAGGCTGCCTGCACTCCACCTTCCCCTCCCTTCTCTCTTGTGCAGTCTGCAGCACTTGATCAGAGCATCATGTCACTTTCAGACATTTTCCACTTAGAGGTTCCAGAGACAGAGTTGAACTATTTTCCTGTTGCTTTGAGTAACCATTCAAAAGCCTGTCTTTTTCCCAAAGCCCATCCAGACCTCTGGAGTGTGAGTGAATGGATATTTTCAGTCCTTTAGAAAAATCTCCAGTATTTTCTTTTTTTCTGTCTGATTTGAAAATACTGTAAGTGGAGAGTGTACTAGGCTGTTCTGAAAGCCTTAATCTGCACCACCTCACACTGCAAGGACATGAAGAAGAGGTGCAACCAGCATTTCAAACAAAAGAAGTCTGAACAGTTCTTATTTTATGAGTCTTCAAAGAGCAGCTCTCCAAGCATCTGACTGCCGAGTACACTTAATGTTCCAACAATTAATGCACTGAGACCCAGACTCTACTTCTTTTTCAATCAATTAAACAGGAGATACCTACTCAAGTATACTTGAAGATCTGAAACTTTCTTACCCTTGAATAATATTTTAGAAGGGATTCTGTATCAGCACTGAACTCAGTCCTCAAGCCTAATGCTGGGAGCTAATGAGAAGTCTTTCAGCTATTATGGAAATGAATGAATACTTTAATGTTCAGCAGTTTGCAGAATTGGGCTCTGAAAAGGAAGGAACATATAGCACACCGGATGGCTGTTACTGTAATGCCAGATCACAGGAAACATTTCATGCAGACTCTTCACAATTCATACTTAATCACAATAGCATCTTTTCCCTGTTTTTTGTACTATGCTGGACCACTCTGCTTGTCAAAATATATGTAAGTTTTGTAGAGGATTGAAGCTGGTGGTGTGAGGTCATTTACGACACCTGCTAGAAGACAGCAGAGTACTGCTATAAACAGTTTCTCATATATTGCTCCTTCAGTACCTGCTCACAAATCAATATGATCATGCAGCGGAATGCATGAAATATAGAAAGAACATTTCTATATAATGTGGAGACCTGAGCAGAGTCACTGAAGGCTTTGAGCTCATTATGAACCATGAACCAACTCCCTAGAAGCAACACAACTTCCTGTCCTTTCCCATGTGCTCTATGCTTTGCTCTTCCTCACATTGCTGGGCACTAACAGTGCATTAACATTTTTGGCTAACAAAAATGAGGAAACATTTTCCTGCCTTTGAACAACACTGATGACTTTTTCCCCCCATGCATCTTTCTAAGAGCATTAAAACAATTTTAATGAGCCTTAAAACAATGCTTGTCCAGGTTCCTAAAGACAATTGCAGGAATTAGGGTTTAGAAGCAAAAGAAGTATTTCTTTCCCAGTATCTACAATCTTCTCACACATTATTGCTATGGAGTAGTTTTTTTTTTTATGTCCATTTCACTCGCTATCTAAAGAAAAAATTCTCTCCTGTCTAAACATCCATATGTAAACTTTTCTGTTTACTGCTTGCATAGGCACAGTATTTCATTTAGTGGAAGCGCTACACATATTTAGAGAGATCAAAATCTGTTGTAACAGAAGTTTGAGAAAACTGCTGAAAGTCTCAAGGATTCTCTTAATATGGTCCATTGTCAGGAAAGGTAGATTCCTGTACATAATGCAAAGGACTAGGCACATAAGATTTGCTGCTATATATGTAATGTTGCAATATGCTTTCACCAACCCTTACACTATTGACTCTCTGTTAAAAGACTTTTAACATAAATTACAAGTGATTAAAGAAATACACGGCAAATAAACGACTTCTGAAAATGGCTTTTAAATAACACTTTTTTCTTTTTGATGCAAACTTTAGCTAGACAGTTTCAACCACTACTTATTTTTTGTGCTTTTACTTGATAACTAGAAGCCGGTAGAGCAGCATATGGACACACAGGAACTGAAATAGTTTGTCTTCATTATCTGGTAGACCTATGCAAGCCTGGAGCCCTCAAAAAAAAGCCACAAGACTGTACAAACTGGCAACTGTGGGTTGTCTGTTCTCTATTGATTCTATTTCTGGAATAAAAAAACCCCATGAACTAGTGTGTGAATCATGTGACTACTGAACTGAGCAAGTACTCACCAGTGAACAAAGCTGCTCCAAGACCTTTTGTAGCCTGGTTTTGGTTAGTACATCAAAACCTTTTTTTCTATTTGTTTTTTAACTGCTTGCTTTAATCTTTTTGCTTTGAGGATAGAGAGAGAAAAACAGCCAACTAAGATTCCTAAAAAAGTTTTGGAAATGTAAATACAATCTCTAGAACTGATAAAAATAATTTCTGTTCTATAATTTTATTTAAAAGCAAAAATAACTTTTTGTCTGTGGATGGTACAACGCCTTCACCTTTCTCTGGGCAGAGCTGTGTTGACCAAATAACAATGGGGAATACTGTGCAATTGCAGGCACACTGACAAAAGTGTTGATTTTCAGAGGACCTTTCATTCATTTTAAGGTGATTTCTGCACAACTTATTCCAATTATAGGTTTTGAATTCCACAGTGTTTCACTCAAATTTGAAGATGTTTATTAACAAGTAGTTAGTTGCATTCAAAAATAAAATTTGATTCATGTAATCTGCTCTGCTGCTATATCACAGTGGATCTAGAATCAAAGAACCACAGAATGTCTGGGCTTGGAAGGGAACTCTGGAGAATATCTAGTCCAACCCTCCTGCTCAAGCAGGTTCACCCAGAGCAAGTTGTGCAGGATCATGTCCAAGTGGATTTTGAATAACTCCAGAGAATGAGACTCCACAACCTCTCTCAGCAGTCTATTCCAATACTCAGTCATCCTCAAAGTAAAGTTTTCCAGCACATTCAGATGGATTTCTAGTTTTCAATTCATTCAATAAAGTCTTTCCAATACATAAATATTGAAGAATTATTGCCAATATTTCCAGCTTGGACTGCAGACTTTTATATGTGTGCAACAATACCTTGTCTTCCTATTCAAAAGTCTTGCTTAAATTCATTGCCTTCTACCTCCTGCTTTTGTTATTCTTTGTTCAGCCATTTTGGCCCTTTAGTGCATTAGTCTTCAGCACCTCATGCATTCTTTTCTTCCTATTTCTTCCTTTCTTTATCATTAACCTGAGCTAACCTCTTTCCCATGAAAATGCTTTTGCCCCTAATTTTTCAGGAACTTGAGCCTAATTCAATGCTTAATATTCCTTCCTTCCTTTCCCCTAACTGTGCCTAGTACACAAATATTTAAGTAAATATTAATTTTAAATTCAACTTTATTTCCTTCCAGGATTCCTACAAAATCTAACATTTAACCTCTGCAAGAGCTCTCATGAAGTCTTCTGACAATGTCACCGGCTTAAACTCTGGTTTTCTTCAAACCACCAGGAGATTTTGACATCTTTTGATCTTTCGGTTTCATGGTTATTTCTTCTCACTCAGTCAAAAAACTACCTTTGGTAGACGTTTTTCGCCACCATTATGTCATCAGCCTGTCAGTATCGCTACTGTGCCAGTACTCCCCTCCTTCCACGATGTCATCACCCAGCAAAATCCATGCTGTGAGAAAGGAAATCAACTCTACCATATCCACTGAATTCTCCTAATAGCCTTATTTTTCCTTTCCATTTGAGCCACATTCAAGCAAATTGCTCTACATTTCAGTCTTATTCAAGGGAATTATGAAGTACCTTTGAAAAATGCATCACTGTGATGAAAATCCAAATCAGCAAGCATGCAACTCTTATTTATGCAACACTGATGGTGGAAGTGATAGATGCTATATCGAAAATAGATATTAAATATCCTTATAAGTCTACAAGATTATTTTTCTTTATTACAGTTCTTCAGAATCCTGTATCTTACACCTCTAATTCTGCTCTGAGAGTGGTTCAGGGCTCTGAGCAGATAATCAGACAAAGGGCAATATCCAAACATGCACAGGCAATAAAAAAAAATAATATACAAAGACAAAGACTGTACTGCCAATTTACATATGCTTCGAACATCCCTTGTTCTTTGCTACTCAGCTAAAAGAAAAAAATATTTTTACCTCTAAAACTTCTCTCTCACATGTACTGTCCTTAAGGCTGTCACTCAGCAGAAGGAAACACATATGTCTCAAGAGTACTTTTGTGCTTTTCACAATTTTATCAAGGGAAAATATGTTGCACGTTCTCTTGACTTTCCCAGATTTTCAAATGCAGTTTATCCTAGTTTCTTACAAACTTTGAAAGTTCCCTGTTTTCCCAGCTACAATATAATCACTTTCATAAATGAAGGGACAGAGGGAAGGAAAAAAAAAAACAAGCTCAAATGGTTGATTGATAGAATAACAGGATTATAGATGGATGGAAGAAATGTGTGACTTGTCAGGGTATATATCGGTGTGTGTTTCTGTACTCTAGAAATATATAAAGATAGCAGAGCCACCTACAATTCCCCTGCTTTGCAATTTCTTTAGCAATAGCAAGAGGAGTAGAGCATTTCTGCTTGCTTAAATAAATTCCTCAGTTCTTGTAGCTAGTTGATCATATCTATTATCAGAAAAGCTAAAATGAGTTCAAAATCAAATGGAAAAGCTGACAACCTCTATTCTGTTACTCTGACCATCTCCAAAAATGGGTAATTTTGAAATTCTACCACAAAATCCATTTTCACATGCAAATATGCAGTCAAACATTTAATTTTCCCAGAACCCTCTTACTGATCCTCTAACTCTTTAACATCACAGCTGGTGCTGAGCAGTCATAGATTTAAAGTTTTTCACAAACAAATTTTAATATTTTTGCTAATTTTAAGAGACACTAATCACAACTACTGAGAGAAACAGCCATAGTTCATATAGCAACAGAGCAGTGCAATCTAAAGTAGTATAGTGGAAGCTAATGCTGAAACTGAAGGCAGAAAAATGCTTTTGATAGACCCAAAGTGTTAACACTGATAAGACAGCGAATGTAGGAAGATCTGGGTCTCAGTCAAGGCAAGTGTATGCTTTCTGGAAAGAAGAAAACCAAGATATTGCTTCCACAAAGGAAAGTGCTAAGAGGTCGCTTCCTTCCTTTCCTGCAAAAAACTAGATAATTCTGATTATCATTTAGGTTTGTCAGGAAATGAGTTGGAGGATGTGTGCTGGTCTTTCCCTATTTTCTATAATAAGAGTCATTGTGGAGTAAGAACAAACTTTCTATTTTGCAGGATAGTAGTGTTTAGAACAATGCAGCTCCACAGCTCATAGCTTTAAAACACTTAAAATGAGTTTCTAAATATAAAATGAACATGTGAAAGTTGGAAAATAAAGAAAACCAAAAGGGTAAACTGCTGCTTTTCTAGCAGATGAACAGAATCAAGAATAAGATTTAGTTCTGTGATTAATCTATAAGCAACCAAATAAGAGGTGAGTTTAAAAAAAATAAAATCTGAGGTGAGCTGTCTGAAATACAACCTCATCTTCCAAAGGGTTCTATATAGGGGTTCTATATAGATACAGTGTATTTCACAATGCATTTACCTTAAAGATACTGAATCCTGTATAGCCATTGGGAATTTAGTTTTTGACAGGACTTTCAGGAGCCAATTCAATCCTGTGAGCAGGCATCAACAATCTGACCTAACTGCCTGATCTGCGCATGTGAACGAGGTACCCACGTTTCAGCATATTTTCAGTGTGGCTGAAATTCAACAACTTTAACTCTTATACACCAGGATTATTTGGAAAGATTTCAGTATATTTGTAAATCCATCAGATCCTACTTTGCTGTACTCTTTACATCTCAGGCATTTGGTTAGGGAGTTGTGTTAGTCAGGAAAGCATCACATCACCTATTTATGCTGGCCAAGGAGCTGATCCAAGTGCTTTCTCTGCAAACTGGTTATGTCTGTCAAATAAAGGAGGGAGAGAGCCTAACATCACAGCATGGCATGTTGGGAGATCATTGCTTAGACTATAATCACATTTTAGGATGAAGAAAAAAGCTTAAAACAATATAGAGATGGAAGCAGTTCTCAAGCTGCTTTAGAAAAAAAAAGGAATCTGGAACACACTTTGGCTCCTATGTTACAGCAGAACTGTGTAGCAAGCCTCAGGCTTCTCTTCTGCTTCAGATATCTTGCTGATGTGATTCGTAAACTTAGGCACAATCAGTAAGATGATGACTGCTGAGTCTTATTTTAGATGGACAGTTTTCATGTTGAACATATTTTTAAATTAAAGCAATTTTTAATCAGTCCTTTAAAAATAGTACCGAGGAGTATTGGCAACTGTTGTGTATTATGAGAATATATTTATCAAGCAGGCAAAATGACAAATGCTTTCAAGTATTTGACTGTCCACAGATATTTACAAAAAATTCTAGACCTTTGCAATCACATATTCTGATATGCAATTCGATATGGATTTGGTAGCAGGGGGTTAGCACTATTATGTTGTAGTGGGGTTAAATAATTTGCACCAGTACAATGCCGTGTCAAAGCACTTCAAGGGGAAAGTGGGTTATTTCAGTGCAGCAAAAGGGAATTTGAACTTGCATCACTGTCTTATCTAAGCACCTGGAGCAACCCAGTGCTGAAGCTGGGGCTCTGGACAACACTCTGAGAAGCATTAAAAAAGCTTAGATCATTTTAATAACAGTATCTAAGAGCCTGATCACTATAATGCTGCATCAAAGTGGTTGGATTACCTCAGCACAGTATCAAAGAGCTTATCAAAAGCTTGGGCTTGAGCACATCAGCCATGATGACAGCTGCTATATTTTAAATAAAATCTAACTACAAGTTCATTTCCAGCTTTCCTCTCCCTCAATATTTGTGAGAATTTTGTTGTGATATATAAGAAGGTATCCCAAACCTGTAGCTGGGCAGGTATGGCACCAATGCAGTGCTCTAGCAGCCACTGGAATTAAACAAAATACTTTACAGATGTGACACATTTCAGAAAGAATAAGGTTAGGATAAGAAACAGAAAGACTATGTGATCCTCTTTTAATTCTCCTTCACTCCCCCTCATCCACCTCTCTGTCTTTTTATTGCCAGCCTTTTATGTCTGCAAAGACTCAAAGTAATAGGAACAAGAGAGTGAAGGAGAAATATTTATGTCAGAGATGCAATACTTGGAGGAATTCAGTACCTAATAAGAGCAACACTTTTTTGGTGAGCTTGTGAAGGGTGAGAAATAATAAGGGCAGTAGAACAACAGGGGCAGTCTGAGGTTAGCAGAGTCCAGACACAAGGATATTCAACCAGCAGAAGAGAGGAAAAACAACAGCTGGCATAAGCCATCATCATATGTCTTGATCTTTGCCAGAGACAGGTGGTCAAAGCAGCTCCACACCCTTTTCTCCATACGATGCTTTGGAGCCGGACACACAAGTATCTGGGCCTGGAATGCTGCTTTAATCCATACTTTCACAGATTCTTCTGTTTTATTTTTGGAAATGCTCAATTCCCATGCTGCCAGAGCCTCTCTGGCTTGCAGCAAGATGCTAAGATGTTAGGGATTGGATGCTCTCCACATCCAGTGGGACACTGTCTTCTAGCAGTAGGCCAAAGAACAATGTGGATGTCTTCTTGAAGTCTCACTTTATGAGCCTCAGAGTGGACAGGCACCACAGCTGCGGCTGGAGGGGAGGGAGCATAGGACTGTGTTGGGAGACAAATGTAGTCTGGGTGGATGGAGTGAGTGGGAGCCTTAGCATTCCTCCCCATGACAAATCTATTTGTGTCTGTCACCATCCAGACTTCTTGTGGATCACACTGACATCCACATTCCCCAGTTAGTGAGCTGTGCACACACATCTGTGCGTGTTGTAAGAAAAATCAGCATACTTACCTGATGAGTCCTGTGAGGCAAATATGCAGCCTTTACAGTATATGTGAACACATCCAGCTTCTGTTTACCAGCTCTGTGCACATGGACTTTGCCCTTCTACTTTGTTGCCTTCAGGTTTGAAAACTGAAATACCCATGTTGGATAGGAGTACCAAGGGCAACAAGGGAAATGCAGGCTTGTGTTTTCAATAACTCAGAGCCAAAACCCTATATAAAAGGATGTGTCAAAGAGGCGAATGGAGATCAAATTCTCACCAAAGACCACAAAAAGACAGGTTGTCCTGGACATACTGCACAGATTTGGTTCTGTACAGGCGTGTATGGTGTATCTTAACAGGAATCACTCTCATTTGAAAAGGAGCAACAACAGATTTTGGAAACTATATTAGTGATTATTGGACAACACTATCTTTCCTATAGCTCAAAACTTAATACTTAGTGACTTTAGTAAGGTTGTGTAACCCACCAAGATAAGAAGAAACCTCACTGCAGAGCCACGTGTGGTGCTTCACATGAGTAGCAAACAGCAGACAGGTGTCCAGAGGACTTTCAGCCTTATGCAGAGAGCATTTTCCATCCTAATGCAGAGCAAAACATGGGTGAAAATTCTGGTCGTGTTGCAGTGAGTAGACGTTTAAATACTTAAAACTATGGAACTCCGTTGTGCTCACGAATATTATAATAAAGGTCAAAGAAACAGGATATGAGCACAGAAAGTGTTAGTTGAAGGGGGCAGAAAAACAGTCTGATTTCTCTCCTTGGCTTTGGTAGATTTGTCTTCCCTAGGGTTTGACAAAGAAAAAAGCATAATAATGTAAGAGAAATAATACATTCAAACCCATAAAGTTTAATTCATAGGCTTTTTGAGGCAGGTTTGGGATGAAAGCCTCAGCTGCTTTAGCACAGACCTAGTAAATGGGAATTCATTCTTGTTGTTAATGCTTCAAACCAAATATTGTTCTTTTTAAAACTTATGTGTCTACTTATAGTTGCACTAAAACATTCTATTTTTCAAGATGAAAATCTGGTGCTTGAAACAGACCAGGCTAATACATGTCTGAATACTAAGAACTACATAGATGGATAGATTATGTAGAGAATTATATTTAGACAGACACAATAACTCTTTCAGATGTCAAGAGCGCATAACTGGTTATCCATTTTCAGAGACGAAGAAAGAGGCACAACAACTGCAAACAGTTAAAAGGAACAGCAAAATCACAAATACCATTTAGGTATGCTAAATCATAGTGTCTTGATTGCTTGCCAGACCACATAAACTACTAGCAGAAATAACCACTATCTATTTTCACATGTTGCTGTAATGGTGGATTATCAGTTGTTAGATAATTTTTTATAGTAAAAATATTAGAATGGGTATATAGGAGAAAGGTTCTGGTGTCAGAAACAAAGCATCTACTCAGGCCCTATAGGATTGACATTTAAAAAGTCTATCAGTCAGTTTTGGTGCTTCTGAAAGGACCTCCCCCATGCCTCATAGCAAAGGTATCTGTGCAGGTGAGCCCATGATGGTAAATGCAATTACCCTCAATCAGCTAAAATATCAGGGATGGGTTCTTGGAGGAAGAGATTGCTCGGCAGATGAGTTACATATGAAAAACATCTCATCAAGTGCTTGCTTGAGATATCTGGACTTGATCCAGCTCCTCCTGAAGATGTACAGCTGATGATGAATGTTGTGCTCTCCCAGAGGCGGATGGTTATGCTAATGACTAAAGTTCTATACTAGATCTGGATCTTGCACAGAGGAGTGTGTAAGTCTTTCTGTAGACATACACATAGGCACCGTAACTGTGAAGTCATGTGCACATCAGAAAGTGATTTTTCCTGGGATTTTCAAATGGCATTCAGTGCTTAATTATACGTGGCAACCCCAAATATGAAAAATAAAATCCAAGAGAAGGTAAAAGCTATGTACTCTTTAGATAAAGTCAAATCATTCACTTTGTGACATACTTATTCTCTCGGTTCTGTAAAGTAAAACGTGTAGTATCCAACAGCAAATACTCTAGAGAAAATGTGTGCATTCCTGTAGAAATACTAAATACTCAAAGAACACCAAGCAACTTTTCATTCAGCTCCACTTGTGACTTGTCACAAGGAAAGTGAGGAAACCGACTCTGCCTTTTCCACTTCTCTCAAAAAGGCTGGCGGCCATCTGAATCTCCACTGAAACTGCAAACTGCTTTCTGCTCCTTGCAACAGACAAAATATTTAACCAGAAGACCTTAGAACTGATTGTACTTTAACCCAAATCTCAAGATGCAAAACGTTAATTTATGGTTAATTCCACTAAGAATACCACAACATTTTTCCAGTAGCCAAGACTAGCTTTGATTTATTGAGACTGTGAACAGGATATCTGCAAAGATTAATTTCTCAAGATAGTTGGAGCTTATTCGTGATAGAGTGCTTGTTTCGAAGTCTTCCTGGTTGAGGACAGACATTATAGCTTTTGGTCACTGCTGACAAAATAGGAATGAGGGTTGTAACAAAGTGATTTTAGTCAGAGACATGGTTTGCTGAAAGTTTAAGAGACTGTTGGGATAAATGTAATACCAGAGTGGTGGGGCAAGAGTTCCGGAGTAGATAGAGTCTTGTGTTATTCAGTTTTCTGGAATATATACAAAAAAGGAGGTGATAAACCCATTTCTGTTGTTTCAGCTTACATAGCTTTTTCTTGCTTGAGGTTGAATTCTCTTTTGCCTTAAACTGGGAAAATCTGAAGTGACTCCATCAAAGAAAATTATGCACAGACGTGTAAAATGGAGGTGACATTAGAAGCAGGCCCAGTTTGTTAAGAGAAATCAATGTAAGAGTAGTTCAAGTAATTAAAACCACAAGGTAGAAATCTCTACTCCTTACCACTTCACAAGGAAGTAAACCAAGTATTTCACAATGTTTTGCACAACAGAGATGTGAAAATACAACTTTCAGAGAAACACTTTTAAAATTCTTTCAAAATGCTTACAAAACCTGTGCTTCTTAAACTTTCTTCTCCACTCACCTGCCCCAAAAGCTTTTTGATGGATTCTGCTCTTACACAAGTGTGTTGCTCTTCTTTCTACTGCAGCAGCCAACTGAGAGTGCTACCTTATACATAGTTTACTGGACTAACTATGAGATGACCAAGTTGACTTGTAGATCTTTGAGTTGCTATTCATTATGCAGTAACTTTGGGAAAATATTTACTATCCAAATTAAGAAGTGAATGATCTCAAATAAAGTAATTTCTTTTTAAAGATAGACACCAATCTCAGTAATCAGATGGGCTAGCATAGAAGTATTACCTGATTTACTTGTGAGAGGTCTCCTTGCCTGGATTTAGGGACCAAGTATCTGCAAGATCTTAGAGCAAGACCTATACAGAGAAAACGTGTAACTAGAGAAAATAATGGGCAGAGAACCAAATATCACAAAGATTACTGTGTTGCTTAAAATGAGTTAATGGTTTTCACCAAAGACTCAGTTTAAATGCATTATTTAGCCACCTCTGTAAGGAAAACAGTTCAAAGAAAATTAATCCTGAAAATTCTTCCATAACTGAACAATAGCAATGATTGGGAGATACCATTGTGGAGACTTCACAGAGTTTTATCTGCAGCATTTTGTGCTGTACGAAGAAGTTCAATACACTTCAATACAGTGTATCCTTCAAAAGAAAGATACTTTAATAATGGAAAGTATTATTTTTTTTTCACAAATTAAAATAATTAAGGATAGTTACCATGTTTTATTGTCTCCTTGTGTTTCTAATAGAATCCTAATACATATATGTTCTTTAAAAACAGGGGGCTGTATGCAACACTTTCATCATTCATGACTTTAAAATAAAAAGGAAGTAATTTTTCAAGAGTATGAGAAATATATGGTATAGTGATCATACAGAAGTAGATCTTTAGATATAAGAGGGAAGGGGATGCAGGATTAGCCAACAATAATATTATGATTAATGAAACAGTAACTGGGAAAATGAATTTTCTTCCCCTCCCACTCTCCATATTGAGTTTACAGTTTGTGCCTTTTTTCCACGCATTTACTTTCTTCCTAATACAGTTGTTACCTGGCTCATTTTAGAAATGAGTTGGTGAAGAGCTGAAAAACTTAGGAGAAACAAATATATCATCTAATATTTTTATATTACTTAAATATTATTTTTATATGTAACATATTTAATTCCAATTTAATGACTACTCTTTTAATAAATCCATCGAACTTTCAGTACAATGTTGTTCATTTAAGAATTAAAGCTAGGCTATACTCAGAATATCACTTGATTTTTTTAGTATTTCTTCTTCTTGACTGTTAACTGATGGATCACTGTATAAATTACTTTTCTTTCCCCCAGTAGTTTTCTAGAGGGGCTCACAATGTCCCACAGATTCCTGCTCTTGCAATTTGATTGGTCCTGCTTTAGGAGACAAAGCTCAGTGAAAAAAACACACAAAAAAGAAGGAATATTACTAGAATGTACCTTTTACACTGAGTTACCTGGGTAAAATGATGACAAAGTGAAGAAAAAAATTCTACCAAATGAGAATAGTCATATTTCAAACTTTTCCAAACTTAAATGTACTGTAGAAACAGATTCTTATCAATCCAATATTAAAGTCATTGGTACATTATAATTTCATAGTTTCTAATCTCCTACATGCTCATTGTTTAGCAACATATGTACAATACCTAGATCTCTCTGTTAATTCTTTTCCTGCCGGTATATACGCTCTAAAGTCCCTCAACTTAAGCTAATGCAAAAGGTAGAGTAAATCTAGAATATAAATAATTTATAACAAATATCACACTTTTTCCAATGACACTTCTTTTGGTTGCATTTATTGCTGCTGGATAAGGAGTACCTTTCGGATAGACTCCTGTAGAGCCCAGCTGTAGCTGTCTGCATTCTCCCTGAAACCTCAGACTCTCTAGGCACAAGAAAATGAGTCTGGGCAGAATACATGATGGTTTCTAACCCACAGAAAATGGATGAGTTGAAAGCCACATCATCACCACTCATCGGGCTGATGTGCAACGGCAAACAAAACACCCATTGGAAAAGTCATGTAAATAAACCCAGAACAGAACAAGAGTGGCATGTGCTCTGGGACAGAAACCTTACCCCTGACCCTTTCTGCTGTTTCTCACTGGCCCACTGAGTCTCACCTTCCAATGGCCAGTGGAATTGCCCCAGTACAGCCTGATGAGCACATTGTTCCCTTCTAACACAAATTGCCTATAATTTGGCAGTTCAGCTACCCTCATGAGAGATGTGGGTTGGAAACCTCAGAGGCTGAGAAATTAATTGAATCTTGGTCTCCCATATGTTGAGCGAGGGCTCTAATCACTGAGCTATTGTGTAATGGAGAGCCTGCCACCTCCTCTGCTATTTGTATTTCTCAAGCAATTAGCAAGCCACTCTTCTGTTGTGGCTTTTGCTTGTTTTGTTTGTTGTTTTTGTGCCATTTTTTTTTTCCTACAAGAAATGACATTATTATATCCCTTTAGGAAAAGTTTTTGGACTGTAACAAAGGGAACAACTAACTGCTAACTTTGATAAAGGCTGTTAAGTTGCATGCTAGAGCTGCTTTGAGGATACCCCTCTGTTCTCTCCCTTCCTGCCTACAGTTATCTCTCCTCTCATTTTTTTAGCCTTTTCTACCTGTTTGATATACTGAACAAGGAGTTATGACCTTACCCAGAAAGAAGAATTCTAGTAAAGACACCTAAAAATTTCACAAAAGAATTGAACCAAAATGTTTTTTTCCTCTGTAAGGTATAGAGTTCAAACAGCTGCTTTGGAAAGTAATTTTGATCCCCTAGCAGCATCAGGGAGACAATAGACTGCTCATCTTCTACCATGCATACA
This sequence comes from Hafferia zeledoni, assembly GCA_035583235.1. NCBI lineage: Eukaryota > Metazoa > Chordata > Aves > Passeriformes > Thamnophilidae > Hafferia > Hafferia zeledoni. The sequence goes on from JAWWEV010000095.1 coordinate 717,310, forward strand.
GAACTGAGCTTGCAGTAAATGAGCTGCTCCATGTCAGCTTTGAGGAAACCCTGGTAATGGATACGTCACAAAGGGATCTGAATAACTGCACTGCTTCACCTGCAGGTGACAGTCTTTCTTGGAGCAGCTGAGGATGAGCCAAATATTCATGTATGGATGGGAAGGTCCTAGTCTTCACTTGCCAACAGGTTTTTGGCTTTTCTGTTGATATGATATTTTCAATATTTAAAATATAACATTGAGTGGCAAGTTTTTTTTGTCCAACCACTTGTTTTACTACAAACTTTCACAATAGTCTATCTGAAAACAAAAGAGGAACTATTGCTGTCTGCTTGCTTTGATTTCAAATATGGACTTCCAGGTTAAGGACTGAGCCACATCCTCTGAAAAATGCCAGAGGAACATTTCAGCAAGTTTCTGTTTATTTTCTTTTGGCACTGATAGCTGAGCTGAGAGCACCTGAAAAACTTCAAACTATGCAATGTGGGTAAATTCAATAGGTTATACTTGTCTAGACTGTTTATAAATAAACACAGCTAAACTAGTCTTGTCATTTCTCAGTATTTTTAGTGGGTTTAATTGTTATTCACTTCACTGGAGAACATTTAAGGTTTGGGGGTTTTTTTGTTGTTGTTGTTGTTGTTGTTGGGGGGGGTGGTTTTTTGTGTTTTTTTTTTTTTTTTTGGTGTGTTGTTTTTTTTTGTTTTTTGTTTGTGGTTTGGGGGTTTTTTTGTTTTTTTTTTTGCCTTTGAGGGGATGATTTTCTTTTCTAGGTTATAGTCTTGAGAAAGTTTTCATGGCTGAGCAAAAATGGAAGAGTTGCATTTGTAATATGAGTAACCACACACTTGAATCAAAAAAGTCCAAATGCTTTTTCTGAATATGTGATATTACATGAATTTTCCAGGTTTCCAAATGAAAATTTCAAGGCACTTAGAAGCTGATGAAGATCTATCAGACACTAAGCCAAAAATGAATAAACGTATCAGACTATAAACCTAAGTGTGTTTTTCTGTCTAAATGCAGTCTTAGTGAAATTGATACATTTTAAGGAAATCTTCCAAATTATCTGAATCCTGATTTGTTTTTTTTTATTGTGTTTGAAGGGGGACGTAACGATTTAACTAGTATTTTTAATACAAATGTCTTTAGGGCAGTTATCTTGGTCTTCTAGGTAGTGGCCAACATTCCTTTCTCCCACAAGGACAAGTATTTCAAGAAACTCGATTTAGAAAATCACCAGTAAACCTGAATGAAATTTTGAGGCTGGCCTGATATTAGGAAAAAGCAGTTAATCTAGATAATATATATTTTATTTATATATGTTATTTATATACAATGGGATTACTTGATCTTCCACATGATGGTTTAGCACTAATAATATTAATAACTGTTTGATTACGCTTTTGAACAATAGTATATTTGCAATAAATCTTTGAACTGGAATGGTCACATTTTCCTAAGCCTACATGCTTAGGAACAAGATGGACAGGTTTTTTTCCAGTCTTAGCAATAATTTGTGTGAAAAGATCTCTGTCCATGTTGGGAAATCTGGCACTTATTGCTTATCTCATCTTCCTAAATATGTTATGTCTTTGCATGTGAGTTTGGTGCATTATAATATCTTGGTAATTAAATATGAATAAGAAATGAATCTCTGAAGATTTGTGAGAATTGTGAGTAGCAGTTATGTCCAGTATTTCCATTTTTTTTTGCTGTTCTTTACAAATAACACTTGAATCAGGAAAGAAAGACAAAAATCACAAGGTTACTACTTTTCTAAGTATTTTTGCATCTTAATGTTTTATCTCAAAGACAGATTGACAACAAAATGCTGTAAGGAGTGGATGCCAACTTTCAGAACTCTTTACAGAATAAGAGGCAAGAAATAACTTTGTCTTCATGTGAAATATGATTTATAAATTGGGTAATAAGTAACTACCATTAAAAGCTCTGAAGATGGACTAATTCAACAGACAACTTAAAACATGCTAGCAAAAACCAAAATGAAGCACCGCATGAACATGGAAAATATGAGTTACAGCAGCAGGATAAAACACATGAAGATTTTCATAAACATGAAGGTACTTCTTTTAAAAATAAAACAATTTTGGGGAGTTTTTTTGTTTGTTTGTTTGTCTTTGTTTGGGGGTTTTTTGGTCAACCAGGCAAACTAAAAGCATGTCAGAGTATTTTTCTTGATAAATGTTGTTCATTTTTTTGTTCCTCTACAATCTAGGAAATGTCATCAAAGCAGATATGTATAAACAACAGATCATTATACGAGATACGAATAAGAATAAATTTATAAGAATAAATTTGGTTGTCTCTCGAAATCAGTAATCTTAGACTTAAGTACATGCAAAAATGCACAACAAAGACAAGAAAGTGGCACTCAAGAATATTTCGCTGTTGTCATAATTGATTTCACACTTCTACTCATACATCAGTTCTTAAACATGGAGGCATGAACACAAGATATTTTCACCATAGTGGTTTGAAGGCTTCACTCTAAAACAAGCTAAATGCTCAAAGAGATAACTTGTAAATAAGGAAGGAAAAAGAAGGGAATTTGAGAGTTACCGCTATAAAATTTTAATATTATACACAGTAATTGAATATTTTGATATGGTTTCATGCTAATTATGATGAAAATGAAGAAAGAAGCTCAAAGTCATTGCAGAAGTTTTCTCAAGTTATAGAAACAGTCTTTGGATAGCCATTGTACATTGTAATCAACTTAGATTGTGACATATGGGTTGAAAAGGTGTTAAATACAATGTATGCCTTATTTCTTTGCACAACTGACACACAATTTCTCCATTAAGTACACAGAACTAGGCTGGAACACCGTGCTTCAACAACAGGTGCACACTGTACCCAATCTTGACACAGTTTTGCTCCCATCCTTTCAAAAAATGCCAATAGTCCACAGGGAGAGAGAACAAAGAAAATTTTTTCTTGTCATACTTTTCCCTTTTTTTCTCCTTGCCTCAACAACTTATTGTAGATTTTATTATACTTTCAAATATGATTTCAATGCAATCTTCAATGTGAGCCCATTACAGTTACAAAGCTTAGCATAGGCATGGGAAACTAAACTCTCAGCAACTTTCTTCGTTGTCCTTTACAGAAGACAAATGTAAAATTATATAATCCAATAACAAATGAAAAACTGATCCCAGAGGCTGGACTGAAGACATGGCTTTTTGTTCTGTCATGTGCGCATGAAAGGAGAATATGCTTAAAAACCTTGGCAGCAGAGAGATACAGGAATAGCTGGTGCTACTGGGAATGAAAGCATTCCAAATAAATCTGTGGACATTGCTTTACCACAGCAACAGTAGATTTTCTCAAATTCATATTACGGACATCAAAATATGCTTTCTATTGAACTTTCATAAACCCATCGGTGAAACAGAATCATCAGATAGCAAGAAAGCACTCTTGAAATCTCACCTCGGAAGAGCCACTGAAGGGATAATTTTGTGTTTAGGGGACACTCTGCTTCCACTTGTCAAACAATTTTTATAAAGGATTCAAGGAGTGCTAAATATCATCTCAAATGGCATGTCATGTGTTTGCTACCTTTGAAAACTGACAGAGAATCCTAACTTCCTCTGAGCTCTGATTTGCTTTCCCGATTGTAGTAAAAACATACAATCCAAAGGAGAAGGTGGTTTGTTTTTTTTTTTTATCTCATTGCTCATTTCCCATCTTTTATAATCTTCTTGTGGATTAACACTAAGTCCAGCATGCAAAATTATCTTTCCAGAGGATGTAATCTGCTTAAAGACTAAATGGTTTTGGCCTATAGCAAGGGTTGAAAAGATGGTGCTGACTCCATCAGGCTCTCACATCTGGCTCGTTCTCATGGAAAAAAAAAAAAAAAAAAGAAAAAAAAAATAAAAATAATCCCAAAAGAATAGCTGTGTTTTTTTTTTACTAAATATTTAACACTTAACAAGCCAACTCATCATAGAACTTTACACATATGCAGGACTGCCTTCAAGAGCTACACATTTAAGAAATTTATGCAAATAATCAAAACACAAGTTTCACAGTAACTATTTCAAATGCCACTTTTATAAATCATTGTTATATTCTGATTCTGGGCACTAATTGAGAAATGCTCATGATGCAGCTATATTCAACTTAATTTGAAAACAAACCAAGTGACTATGAAAATATTCAGTGTTATTGCCTTCACTGGAGCATTAGCAGCTTTGTTAGTAGAGTTTCAGGACAGATTATGGATATCTTTGCCTTCTTTACTACATTTTACCAACGGAGGCAAGCGCAAGTTAACCCTGAAGCTGTTCATCTGTAAGACCACAGAATAGCTGAGGAAACGTCAGTTCCTTCAGCCTGGGCAGATCCATCACAGATGTCACCACATCATCCTTGCCTTCCCATCTGTCTTGTGCTGAATGACACAACGGATGGACCTTCAGGATATACCTGAAGTCCTCTGACAACCTCCAAAAAGTCACACTAAACTTGTCCTTCAATAATCAAATTATGCAACATCAACACTCATCACTGCACTGCTTCAATGGTGCTGCTGAGTCAACTCAAGACCGCAAACAATAAAACTCTGTTTTAATGACCCGCACCACATATAAAATTTATGCTTCTCTGGCTGCCTATGGTTACTGTTCTAGCTGCTGAATAAGTGGCTCTATCTTCAAAAGATCTTGTTGACCTGCTGATTTGAAACTGCTTACCAGCAGCGGTTAACAATGGACCCCCAGCTGAGATCAAAGGTGCCCTGTCTGCCTGCAAAAAGGCCTTTTGAGGAGGCTGGAGCATGAGCATCTCTGCCATCTGAAAGTATCCAGGCTGCCCACCTCTCCCAGTAAATAATTAGGGCCTGATCCAGCACCCTTCAAGATTCCACGGAGAGCAATTGCAGGGAATGCTGCCCCAGTCCCTCGATGCTATTGCCTGCAAAGTTTGCTTTAGAACAAGAGACAGAACTCACCTGTCTTCCAGTCCTATTAATTTACTATGCTCTTTTCAATAGAACTATGAGATGACTTTATTTTGTTTAATTTTCCACAAATGCTGCAAATGCCAGGTCTTCTCCTACACCCTCTAACCTCCCATCCTCTGTAGATCCAACCCTCTCTTTGAACTTCTGTCTTGGGAAAACTGCATGGCTGTGGCATAAATAAACCCGGTGCTGCAGTAGCATGAGTGTGAGTAAACTCCATACTTCTTATGAAAATTTTGGTTTAGTTCACATGCAATTTTCCTTAGTCTGCATCTATACAACTCTCCTTTAATGGGATGAATCATTAGTGAATTGGGTTAATTCAGAATGGAGTACAGGAGAAACAGGAATTATATGACTTTTTTCTTTTGTTGAAATTTTTTGCTAAATAAATTGTATGAAATCTTGCAGTTTTAAGAACTAGCTAAAAATACAGAACATTATCTCAAAATGGTAGGAAATTTTGAAAAAAATCTAGCACTCCATCTAAAAATTAACCCACAGCAAAAATAAACAAACAAAAAAACAAAATCAAAAAAGCCTTGTTATGCTTCTGTCTAAGTGGGTTCGGACAATCAGAGAAAAATATCTTTGATGTCAACATGAGTTTTCCATTTAGCTGAAAAAAACACCCCAAAACAAACAAAAACAAAGAAGAAAAAACAAAACCTAAATATGTGTGTGTGTTCATGTGAAATTCTTTTATCTTTTTGTGGCAATTACCTCTGTCCACTTCTTGGCATCTTTGAATACTGCAATGAATTCCTAATGAAAACATTTACAATTATGCAGATTCTAAATGAAATGTTTACCTTGACTCCCTCTGGGACAGTTACCCCAGTTACCTCATGTTTGAATATTTGATGAAACTAACCTCTGAAGAAATATTTTACAGCCTACCTCTGGACAGAGTGTGTAAAATATAAATAAACATCAATGCCTACACTATTCCCACTATCCACTTCTAAACTTGTCATGAAACCACTGACCTGTTTTACGTTCAAGTGCCATATTTATTTTTATTCCTTGGAATTTTATTTATGGAATGTTATAAATATGGTAGCCCAGATATTGATTAAAAAAAAAAAAATTCCTCTCCCAAAATTTCTGAATTATGTCTTAAACTTTACAGATAAAAGTGTACCTATAGCATTTTCTCAACTTTAAACCTAAAGTGAACAGTGAATAAAAGCATTCTCTTATGAACTTACATGCACGTCCAGAGGTCATTAATGACCTGCTGAGATTTCCTTCTCTGATCATGAGAGGTATTGGACTAATGTTGACTTGAGAGTTGTGAAAGAGGGACATTGCCATTTCTTGTAAGGCCTAAGGACACATGGCTTATACCCTGCAGAATATCACATTTGTTTTTTTCTGGGACTCCGAGGGTTTCTCCAGCAAAAGAATGAGGCCAGACTGTGGAAAAAAAAAGATGAAGTGGCTTTGGACAATTGTTTCCATCATTCTTGCTGTAGCTCTTCTTTCTAAACACTGGAAAGATTTTTTGAAAGCACTTGTTTCTGGAGCCTGAGCCTCTTTGGAATATGGGTCAATTTCTCACAATTTGAAAATGTTTCAGTCCAGTGTGGTGGATAGAAGATAAGGAACTGCCTATACAGAGTGGAATTTTAAGCAGGCAGAAATCAAAGTATCACGGAATATTCTGAGTTGGAGGGAACCACAAGGATCGTTGAGTCCAACACTTAAGAGAATGGCCCATACAGGGATGAAACACACAACTTTAACCAGTTGAGTTAATGTCAAAATCAAATAATACACATTTTGAAAACAGAGGGAAAGAAAAAAGATAGTCATGCCACTAAGACTTTTTTCCAGATACAAAGATTCCTGGTTCTCACATAATATCATCATAGAGTCATGGAATGAGAGTCATGGAATCATAGAATGGCCTCTCTTGGAAGGGACCAAAAAGGTCACGTAGTTTCAACCCCCACACCACAGGCATGCTTTAAACAGTGTCCATAGGCTTTATTTTTAACTAATATGTGTCTTGTACCATGACAACCATACTTTTGGATCACACCCAGACTGGTCTAGTGACTTCTTTTGGTACTTGGTTAAAAAATTGGCTGGTGCACATATCAGGAAGCACCACATTCACCTGCTTCCTGCTCTTGAGGTATATCAGCTTCAGCAATAAAGGTCTTAAAATGCAAAAAAATTATTAATAACACTATCTGAAACCCATGAAAATAGTGTTCTTGGCTTATCAAAATCACTTAGGACTTTACTATCAGAAGAGAGTAGGAGAGGAAAGGAAATACATAAATGAATATGATCAAAAGTTAATCAGCCAAGCAGTGAACTGAAATTTAATGGAAAGTATTAGGCAACATTTATTATGTGAGCCACTGTCAGTTTCTCCAGAATAAGAGTTTAACCTGTCATATTTATTCTTTTTTTTAGGAAGACTTCAGCTGGTGATGTGCCTTGAAAGTCAGGACGCTTGACAACAATGAAATTAATTCTATAGCTGAAAGTATTCTACTGAAAATTCCTCTCTTTGCTCCTGTCAAACAGATAACAGTCACTAGATATGCTTTACCCAAAGCACTACTGTTTGGTGGGATGAGTGGAGAATCTTTTTGGAAGGGCAGCCAAAAAATCTTGAGTCATTCAGTGGATGGACAATTAACTGGGGAGCCTCTCAGTGCTTCTCTTAGGACATTTTGCTGGTAGTTTTGCAGTTCTGCCATCAGTCACATTTTTATAAATGCACCTGTTTAGGTGCTGTATTTTCAGTGTATGGGTCATGCACTTCTTATGGTTCATCTCACTCCACAGAAATAAACAAGCAAACAAATATTCTCAGTGTTGCATTTCAGTTTGTCATTATTCCCTAAGGAAAGTCAGGCCTTCGAGGAAGGAGACGAAGAGCAGGTCACAGATATTTTCCTTGGAGAGTATTAGTTCATGGAAGTGAAAGGTGGCAACACAGCTGTCAGGAAGTCTGCATGTTTTTGAACTTGGGTTTGTACCTCTTGGGCAGTCGAAAATCAGGTCTAGTGTGAAGTTAGTTTCAACAGCATGGTTTAGGTTTTCTTAAACATATTTAATCCTATTTCCTTGACAATCTCACAATGCACAGACAGTCCAGATACCTAAAAATACTGAAATTTGGACAAACTCCAGTAATGTGATGGACAACAAATCTGGTAATTACAGAGCCATTTTTGCAGAATCTGCCATCTCAGGTATGAATGGAGCTGATTAAAAAAACTTATTCTTCAGCCTAATTTATATTTCTGTGGGTCAATGTTTGTGTGAGTGTCATGGGTTTGGCCAGGTGGGCTAAATTTAGGCTTTGAAGTTCAGATTAGGCCTGAAATTGCCAGGTGACTTGAGCTGGGCTGAGCTAGCTAACAGCTGACTTCTTCTAGCCAATAGTGTTGTATTCCATACCACGATACATCATCTCAAAGGGTGTAAAATGCAGTGTGTGGGAGTGGCTTGGTCCGTTCCATCATGGCCGAGGTACAAGCCAGACGTGGTGCAGCTCCTGTCTTAGAGTAGGCCCTGCTCTTGCTGCCGCTACATCGTATTTTGTTTGAGTTCAGGGAAGTAGAAATATTTTGTTGTTATGCTTTCTCTCTCTTGCTGAATGTCTTTTAGAGTACTTATGAATCTAGAGCAATGAGCTTTGTATTAATTGGGGAGTGGGAAGTTATTTCTTGTTATACATAACTTGTGTAAGTGTGAGTGTGTGTTATATTGTAGTTTTAATTTTCTTTTTTCTGTATAAATACATGTAGTTAGTTTTAAGCATAAACCTGGGTTTTAGAGTGTTTTTTTTTTCCCTTTCCCCCTTTTCTCAGCCGGGGACTAACTCTGTCTTCAGGCAGTTGGAGTTTTGCCAGCTCAACCCAAGACAGTGAGAGACTCACAACCTGTTGAAAAAAAGGTAAAATCTTGCTCCTTTTCTGCAATGGAGAAATCAAGGGAGAGTCTGTGAAACTGTGTTTAGGAGACATTATTTCTGCAGATCATCTTCTTATGATGATTATTACAGGATTGTTCAACTTCTTACAGTCTTTTTGTCCTCACACAGCTTTTGATGATTACAGCTTTTGTTAAAATGCTGAGACTATGGCAAAATATGTGAAGAAAAAATCCAAAATAGTTTTCATAATGTTCAGTCTTCTATAATAGGAATAAAAGCATAAAATTTATTGAAATTAGGGATGGATTTTATTAATTTGCTTACAGATATGACATTCATTTGAGAAGTCTAGAGGTGGACTCTGCAAGCTTTTGTATGCTTGGCTCATTGGAGCAAGGAATGATAACAGGAAAATCTATGCTCTAAATGTGAAACAGGATAACATAAGCCAAGCATAACTAAACAGGCAATGGGTCATTTTGCAGTGTGGTTACTGGAGAAACACCAGTAATAGCACGGCTATCTGAAGCAGGATCATCTATTCAGAGACGATTGAGTATTGGGATACTCCACTCTCTATATATTATAACACAATAGTTAAACATATCTCAGTTTAATGTATTTGTTTTCATGGTTTGTGAGATGGAGGAATCTTCATAGATCACAGAATCATTTGGATTGAAAAGGACATCTGAGATCATCCAGTCCAACTTTTGACTGATTAACACCTTGTAAAGTAGGCAATAGCACTAAGTGACACATCCAGTTGTTTATTGAACACATACAGGGATAGTGACTCCACCACTTCCCTGGCCAGTCCATTCTACTGCTTAACAACCCTTCTAGTGAAGAAATTCTTTGTGATTTCCAATGTCAACCTCCTCTGACACAGCTTAAGGCTATGTCCTGTCATTCTGTCACTAGTTGCCTGGGAGAAGAGGCTGACCCCTATCTGACTACAGCCTCCTTTCAGGTAGCTGGGAAGAGTTATAATGACAGAGTTGTGGAGATTGAACCTCCACTGAACCTCCTTCTTCTCCAGGCTTAACACTCCCAGCTCCCTCATATGATATACTCTCTAGACTCTTCGACAGCCTTGTTGTCCTCTGACTCACTCCCCCACCTCAATGTCTTTTTTGAAGTGAGAGCCCTAGAACTAGACATAGTGCTATCTCTCCAGTGCTGACTACTGTAAATTTATATTTGCATATATACATCCATATATACATAAATATCTATATACATACATATGTGTTTATATTTATTTTTATATAGTATAGATGACAGTATATACAAAGGGCTTATGAGCTTATAGGCTAGATTCAGTTAAAAAAATCTATTACAATTTGGAGGTACCCAAGCAGTTTAAGTGGTTTCCCTTTTTTGTGGCTAATTCTTTAGCCATCAGGAAGAATGGTCCTTCAGCAAAATTGTACTTAAGAGTTTCAAACCTTTACTCCAAGTGCTCAAACTTGTGTCCTTTCATTTGTAGATTCTTCATGGTGGAGTACCTGAATCAACATCCTTACTCTGATTACATTATTTCCAATGTACAATAAACTGTAGATAACATACTTTGTGTGACAAATTTGATCAAAGCCAGACTGTGATCAAACATTGTGGATAGCATGCAGAAGTTTTATTCAACTAAGTGGAAGCAAGAACGCTTCTTACCAAGACTGCTTCCTTCATTCATCTAAAAAATCTAAAGTATTTCATCTTGGCAAACAATCCCAAGTTTTCTTTATCTGCATACTTACAATCTAATTAGATTTGTTACCTTGCAGATGTTTATCAGGGTACACTGCAGTACTACAGGACAAACCATTGTAAACTATAACATGATGATGATATGTTCCACTGAAATAGATTTGGACCTCTAATTTCTGATGAGCTACTGTGTCTTTCTGTGAATAATATTAACACTAATGATAAAGCCGTAGTAAATGTAATGGTTCTACTAAACTTGTCAATTACTCTAGGTAATTAAACAATGCTGCATCCATCTTTGCACATTCTAATAAGTAGAAGTACTTCTTTAGTATTATTCTGTGAAATACTTCAAGTAGTGAGGCAATGTGAATTTGGGTGAAGTTGAGCACATTATTGCTATACAATAGTATGTAGAGACCACCTGGTGCTAGGCAGACCTGCATAGAAGTCTGGGTTTCCAATTTGCAAGAAAAGCTGTTTCTTTTTGAAATACCATTTCTTATAAATCACACTAAAACAATTTTTATCAATTTCAGCAATGGAACAAAGTGACTGCAGTAAAATAGCTTCCCTGCAGCTGCTTCAATAGTGTTATCTTTTTCGCTAGTGCTAAAAGTGGATACCCACCTCACAAATTCTGGGACTACAAGCCAGATTGTCCAAGAGGACCAGGCACAAGTTGATGATCAAATGTTTTTTGGGTTATCTGTGGTGACTTTCTGAGAGCACTGAATTCTTGATTTAGGAAAAGTCCACCAAACACATCTCAGGAGTGAAAATGTACAAAGCTGCTGCTGCTGAAGTAATTCTTCAAGCGTATGAGCACAATTTAATGAAGATGCTACGTCAGTTAAGGTAAAGTTTATTTCAATATTTTTAATCATGTAGTATGGCATTTTCTAATAAAATGTTACTTATCAGAAAATACCTAACTCTGTTAATCCTCCTTTGTAAAAGGAGGCTGCATGACAACTTTTCTAGCTTTAAAAAAATATATTATTTAGGACTAAGAATCTACACCTTTAGTCATCCAAACACATCAAAAAATGGTTGAAAATGACTATCTGCAATTTCACACTGTTCTTGTATCAGTTTTCATATACCTAGAAGCAGACATTGTCAGTTGTGCCCTTTTCTTCAGGTAAGTCTAGACCTTCAAGTCCTCTATGATAAAGTTTGTGGGAGTTCAGAAATCAATTTTTTCCCCCTTTTTATAAACTATAAGATCTATCAACAAACTTCCAGATTTTGTTTATTTCTAAAGAGCTTTTTCCTATGTGTGATACGGGTTATGAAATGCAATCAACTAAGTAGTAACTCTTTTATTACTATTTTTAACCTGATTTTGCTTATTTAATTTAATTGCCTATTTATTGCTCTGACATAAGGGGGAAAACCCCAAATCCTTACTCAATACTTAAATTGTACTCTCTGTAAATTTTAGTCTTATTTCCTCCTAAATCATGCCTAACACTACTAGAGGACAGGTGCAGTTTTAATTTCTTCAGGGCTCAGAAGCTAGGGTCTCCCCTCAATTTCTCATAAGTCTACTTGTAAGCTGATTAATGGCACAACTACACTGAAGATTTTACTAAAACCATGCAAATAATGGCATTTCAGGTACTTGAGGAGTGAATAAAACTATGCTTTATTCTGGCCAAAATCTTCACTGAATTGCTGATCATGATAAACTGCCTTATAAAAAAAGATTTGCAGTTAAATAACACAGAGTGAGATGAAGCTTATGAAGCATTTGGAAGAGGATTAGAATGACATGAAAAGATTTGAGGTATATCAGTACTGACATTTTCCAGCCAGCACTTGTTGTGTAATGAAACTCTCTTGGAACTTGCACAACTCAATAAGCATTTCTAATCAATAAGTGAAATAAATGCAAATGTTACAAAGATATATTAGAGTGGTGAATGTCCACCTAAATTCTTCATACCTTTGACATTATATCTTCATTTCAAGTAACTCAGTATATTTAAAGCCATGAACAGGAGGAAAACTTTATTTATATATATGTATAATGTGTTACAAACACTGTTTCTTCTGAATTTTCTCCTATTTTTCTTACATTTTTATACCTTATGCTTTACATATTCTGCCTATGTATATGCAACAGTATTGAATTGCTCACTTCAGTATTTTGCTAGGTACCACACAAAAGCTCAGATTCAATCATATTTAAGCAAAAAAGTTCCTACTAGAAAAAAGTCCAGTAGAAGAAGGTTTTCATTTTGTCAAACTAAAGAGCACCCAGTCTTTTCCTATAGAACTCTCAAAAGCATGAAGATCTTTCAAACATTGTAGATGTGATGACTAAGGGAACTTCACTATTTGAGCATAGCTCGCTGGAGGCTCTGTTAAAAATTCCTTCTGAGCCCTAATTGTGCTACAAAAATGTATTATTAAAGGAGCTAGGATGGAATAGGTGGAAGATAGCCTGTGCAAGGGAAAAACCTTTGAAATAGATGATTAGATTGGAAGAGAAAGTGCATGATGCTTCAGGTATCCTCAGTTTGGTTCGTATGCCAAGAGAAAATTAAGAAAAAGCTAATTATTACAACAAAAGGAATATGATTCCAAGACTGCCCCAGTAAAGTAAATGGTAAAATGAGAAAATTGTCTTATGTTTAGTCTCTGTCACAGAACTCATAAGTACAGTGAAATATTGAGCCAAGATCAGGGAGGAGTTAAGAAACCAAGGATTGCTGTTCCCACCTGGATTGTGTTGGTATGTTCTCAGGACTGAAACATCTCTCACCACTGAATAGAGTCCCAGATAGCACACATGAGTTTAGACAGTCATTTCCTCATCTTGAATGATTTTTTGATTTCATTAATCCAGAAAGATTAAACTGCTTCCTTATTTTTTTGTCTATTCAATGAATATTCATTGCAAGAAATTATTTATTTAGAAATTTATTCAGAAATCACAGACTTAATGGCCTATCTGTATTAGGGCTGCTATAATGAGCCACAATTTTTTAGAAATCGCTGTAGGCCAGCTGCAAAATAATGAGTTAAATAAGATTAAGGACTCTGAACACCCAGCATAAGTATCTTACACTGGCCATCTTTTGTAGTTGTGGACATTTTTATACTATGCAGAATTGCTTAGAGGAATGTAACAAAAATGTCAGAGTGGAAAGAAAAAAAACAAAAAGAACCAGTATTTTTAAACAGCTGCATATTAAACAGTTGTGTTGCACACATGGGAATTGTCTGTAGGTCACAAAATAGCCTACCTTCTGGCACTTCCTAGCTCTGTCTTACTGGCCTTTATGCACAGCTCCACAGATGTTTTAATGCTGTGTTTATGTCTATAATATATATACACACATATATATACATACTCATATATACATGTGTATATTTGTATCATGTTACACAAACATATAAGTCTGCTTACTGAAGAGATGTGCTGCAACATCAGAATTCTTTTGGTCCAGGTAGGTATGGACAGAGACTATTGCCATGAGAAAATCAGAGATAATTTAGGGCTCTGCTGAGGAGCCCTGAGGCAGCTCACATGTGATGCACAGTGGTTAGGTGACCCAGTTCATACAACTGTTGAGCTGCTTCTCATTGATTGATGTTCTTCCTGAGAAATAATTTGAAAATATTTTAGAGTGTTTATATAATGTTTCTGGGAGCATAGTTACTATCATCTGTCTTTAAAATTAATGCACTTTCCTGAGAGCAGAACTTCTAATTCTTAAGTTCCAAAAAAGAATTATGAGTAATAAATATCAAAACCATCTAAGTGGCCTACCTCAGCCTTTCTTTACAAATGCTCGTGCTATTTCAATCTACTTTGCCTCCTGGTAAGCTGCAGAAACACACAGTTAAACACTCTTCAAGAGCACATTATAGATATAGTGGCTTTCCACAGGGGTTGACTGCACACAAGCAGCATGTTAACCTATTTGAATATTCCCATAAATCACTTTATTACTAGTGCCCACTTTCTACTCTACAAGAAATAGCTTCGTTCCATGTTTCAATTACTCCCAAATCTGAAACATGATGTTTTAAAGTTGTGAATTCAATATTTAATGTCCTTAAAGGCTATCTTAAAACTAGCCAGCTTTACTGAAGCATTTCAATTACCACTGCTTACTACAATTTGCAGTAATTACAGTTTGTTTGTTTAATGAGATGGGTCTTAATTGCAGGCACCATTGAAAGAACAATCCAGTAAAAAAAAGTTTCCGCAATCATTATTTTTAATCTAAAGGAAAGAAAGTGGTGGGGAGTAAATTGGTTTAGATAACTTACTCTGGAACATTTTCTGAGCAGCTAATATAGTGAGCTCTGATCCTTTGTTTTCTTGGTATAAATCAGGATTAACCCCCTCATCAACAGTTACACCAACATAAAAGCAGAATACATGAGAATAAAAGTAAGTAATTGTTTTCAAATCAGGAGACCACTAATCAGCTCTGCTACAGAATGTGTCATGCAGTTCTACTTATTCTGCAATAAATGAGCCTAACCTTAGCATCAGTCACAGAAAAGTTGTTCATGGCCTTTCAGAGACTGTTTTTTCAGCAAAGTAATTCTCTGGGACCAAATTAAATGAGAGACTTCAGCACTCAGGTATGGCTGATGTCTTAGAAATCCACAGTCACTGTCAAATTTCAACCATCTCAAGCCCATGCTGAGTGAATGCTAGAGCATGAGCAGGCTGGATATGAATGCTCCCATTTCTCATGGTGAAAATTATGTGGAGGACTCAAGTCATTTGTTCAGTATAGGACATTAAATGCCACTTGGAGCTTAATTGCAAAAGGGTAAAACAGATTCAAGTCTTCAAAACATTACTTGAAGCACCAGCCTGGAGGAGAAGTGGTGGGACCTCAGGGATCTGGAAATTTCAGGAAAAAATTAAAAAAGGACGTGCACAAACCAAGATGTCTGAATTCTCAAGCAGTGTGTGAAATTGATGTCTTACATGAACCAAGAGAACACCATGACTTTCAGTAGAAAGCCAGTCCGGAGTAGCAGACGTCTTCCCTGCTGCATCTTATGGCTGGAAAGCCAGGATGACTACCCTGTCCCATCAGTTAGACTAGGCAAGACAGACAGACTCCTTTAAATTTTATCTTTCCTGCCTCACTTTAAAACACTTCAAGAGCTTTATTACAATACGAATTTATAACAATACCAATGTGATACACTTCATCAAGACCTCAATATCTTCTTGTGGGAATTTCAGAAATAACTTGCTGATGTTCACAATACTCCATGCAGAAAAATTGATTAAACCTGGTATAATGTTAGCAGTGAGAAGTTTTCTGTGCAGCTGTGAAATAGCTATGTGACAGCAGAACAGTTTAGCCCTTGGATAAATATTTGGGTCTCTGGTTCTGGAGCACAGAAACACAAATTTTAAATTCTTTATTCCCTGTCTATTGAATTCTTTGTATGCAATTTTCAGCAATCCTAAAGAAAAACTAAGACTGAAGTGGAAATAAGGGAAAAAAAAAAAAAAAAAAAAGGTTGGTATTGCTGTGTAGGTGGTTTTGATTAGAGTTGGCAGCAATTTAAAATGAGATGAATCTTCCAGAAGAAAAGAAAATTTTACTCAGGGAAGATTCATGTGATACATGAATAAGACCTTTGACTAGTGATGGGCAAATCTGTGAAATATAAGTGTATATTACATGCATTTTCAAATCTTTACAGTTTCCCTCAATTTCCCTCCTCTTTCTTAGAGGCAGTATGGGAATTTTCAGGTGGAGTTTTTTCTGCTCTTTGTACACCCACAGCATCCCTGATCACAGGTGATTATTTATTCCAGACTGCATTCAAAAGACTGCTGAAATGATCCAAGAGGCACAAAAGCCGTATAAACAAAATGAGAAGGGAGCCTCCATGACTTTTTCTTGGCCTCATGCTATAAGGGGTTCCTGTAACCTAGATCATTCCTCTAAGATCTTCCTGTCATATTAAAAAAAAAAAAAAAAAAAAAAAAAAAAAAAATAATTGAAAAATGTCTATCTTCAAAATCAATGTGTCAGGGATCCACTGTACGCTTGGACAAAAGACCTGATTTATTCTGCTGAATTCTAGACATTTCATGCAATTCATCTTTTTCCCATAGTGATATCACCAGTCATAGGTAGAATTTCAAAATTATTTTAAAGCATTGATTATATGTGATTCAGACTATATATACAAAACCAAGAATCAGGTTGGTCTGTAGTGTGTGTGGTGTCTATCCTGGCAGCATTTTGTCTGCCGTCTGGACAACCTTGAGCACACTCAGCCTTCACCCAGAGCTAAGTGGAGTCTGTGTAGCTGCAGTAGCACAGTGCTGAGCCTGAGCAAATACATCCTGCCTTCTCAGCAAGGCTTATTAGCCTGGGCTACGTGCCTGCTAACTGCAGCTACATGGCTACTGCTTTGAGGACAGTTTGCATCTGGCTCGTTCAGAGCACAGGAATAGCAACCTCAAGTCTGCTTGCAAAATACCTCATGGATACTCTGTCAGTTCTGCAGGGGAAAAACTGAGCACCACAGTAGCCTCCTTGAAATCTGCAGAAGATTTGAACCCATGGAAGTAGAAAAAAATAATTAGATAAATAAATAAAATGGAAAAATTCAAGTATCTTGGAGAAATTTGTGTTTCAGTGAATGCTACAAACTTGTTAACCCTTCAGTTATATGATTGTTTCACTGCACCCCTCCCCTTTCGTTCTTCCATGTCTGTGAGTATAAGTGACACTCATACTGCACTCCTACTAAATGCCAAGTTGCTGCAAGTCGAACAGCTCTGGCACTTACACCCACGTACACCTGTTTCCTGACCGACAAATAAATGATGTGTAACTTACACCACTGCTAACTTATGATTGAATTCAGCAGTGTTTTCTATTCATTTATTAATTTTTTAAAGTACTCTAGGGTCAATATAAACACATTTGCTCTCCTACTCTGGCCTCACTCCATTTAAGCCTCCTTCACTGAGAGGTGAAATGACTGGATTTGCAGAATCCCCAGGCATGAAAGGACAGACTCTGCTCCTGCAGTTTAACTATGCACTTTCATGATTCAATGCATACAGCAACAGAGAGGAGAACCACACTGGTTTTTCCATACACCTATTTACAACTGGGTTCCTAGTCTGGCCATGCCAGACATGTTCAAATAAAAGTTGCCAGGATTAAAAAAGTGGGAATGTGTTGTAACAATGTAGAGAAATGAGTGTGAAAAAATGCAGCCCACGGAACATATCCTGAATCGGGCCTGAAACAGGGCAGAGTTTGGGGCAAACTTGGAAAAGATAGAAGTTGTGGTGAAAAGATGGAGAAAGGCAAATTTTTAAATGTGAAATCCTGTAGGTTGTTTTTTGTCGTGTATAAATAGCAGAAAACCTTACTGATTTCTTTCTTCTCTGTGTTATCATGCTTATGATTTTTCATTCATATAAGCATAAGTTTCTGGAATGTATCAGTGCAAGCTATTTAAAACAATTTTCCAATCAAGCTATATCCTAGAGATGGAAGTTAGGTCTATATTTAAATAAAAGGTTTTGATAATCATCAGTGCATAAAATATAGTAGTTCCTGAAATATATTTTCAACTGAATTCATAAACTTCACCTTTCAAACCCTGTCAAACAACCATAAAAATGGATATATAATTTTAATTTTTTGTTTAATAATTCCATTTGAACTTTGTATATAACAGCATGCATATGCTATAACAAAAATATAATACACTTTTATCTGTGGGTGCATAAATCAATGAGGTTCATCAGAGATGATATGCAGTGATAGCTTTTACTGTTTCACCAGTCATATTTCTGAAAGACATCTATTTGTCTCTTACATTTCTTCTGAGTGAAGAGGAGTTATCCTGGTCAACAATGTGATTGAGATTCACCTAATATGTCAAATGTCATATTTCAGACACAGTTTCTTTCCTGCAGTTGTGTTTATCATATCTTCTTCATTCACCCTATAGAAAAAGGAGGGATGGATTTGCCTCAACCAGCAACCCTAGTGGTGTTGGCAGTTAAGTCCCCCCAGTTTTATTACATCTACACCTGGTCCAAGCTTTTCTGGGCCTAAACATCAAAATTGTATCTTTTTAGCTTGATGCTAGCTAAAGCTATTCACAAAAGACGACTTCAGCCCTAAAAGACTCTTCAGATTTCCCTTTACAGTCACTGGTTCTTTCTGGGACACTAAGGGCTCAACACACTCCTGCCTGGGAGAAGACTGTCTCTCTCTTCCCTGCCTGGAGAGAAATGCGCCTCCTCCAAGTTAAAGATAACCTTTGTAAATATCTTTTGAAAATGCTGATACTAATCAGGCAAATACAAGGTGTACCTTGAATAGTTATGCTTGCTAGAAATTTCAGGAAAGCAGTATCAAAAATGGAAAGATGATTTACTCTATTTCATGCAAGGTTCTCTGAAGAAAATTGTGATTCAGCTCCTTAGCCCTTGAAAAGAGAATACTTGTGGACTAAAATTAAACACAAAAATAAATACACAGATTAGATAGGAAAAAAAGAATTTATTTTTTTTTATAATTATGTGAAAATAATAACAAGGTTCATAAAAAGGATGTAAGGCCATAGCAACTGTTTGCATAAGCCCATGTGATGAACAATGTCTGGTGATAATAGAGTTACACACTATAATCTTACTATATCATGCACTAAGTTAATTAAAAAGAGATATAAATTTGTCAGTTTAGCCCTGCATCCGGAAGATTTGTTTAAGCATAGACTAAATTTTGCGACATGTAACCACCATGTGAATGTGGTAGCTCATCTCATGCCCCACATGTAGACTCCCCTGAAGACGCATTTTTGAAGTTCAGGAGTTTCCTTGTTCTTCCTACACTTGGATAATAGGAGTGTTCAAGGTGATGGGAATGAAAGAAATAGCCGTGGAAGTGATTTGCAGGTCTATGAATGTCATGCAATATATTTATGATCAGGTCCTTATGTTTGGAAGAACAGGCTGAAAAAACCTTAGTGCATGAAGCAGACATGGAACCCCTTGGTAGTATATATTTAGAGGTTGTTTAATAAATTATAAATTAAAAAAGTTTTAAAGAAATTACAAATTACCTCTTCTGTTACTGGTTTTGCTATTACAAATTCAGTTGGGTTTAGTTCAATTATACTTGGCATGATACACTTTACAAGTGTTTCCAATGTGTAAAAACACATGGACCCTTTGGATATCTTTCAGGAATAGGTTTCCATTGAGGACAGGACTATATGATTTGTTTGGATTTTGGTTCTTACAGATGATTAATATTGCCCAGCTCCAGGTCAAACATATACACCATTACTTCCCTACTGGAGTTAAATTTAGCCCTGATATTCCACATTAACCCTCTTCTGTCCTGCAGTCTGATCCATCATAATCCATGTCCTATTTTATTAGGAAAAAGGAAAGAGACAGAGTATTTTCAATTCTTGGCTATTCCTGGTTTCTCTGGCTACAAATTTGTCATCTATCAGAGATCAGACAACCTTACAGGCAGCACCAATATACCAGGCAAGTTTGCCAGAGGAGAAATACAGTAAAGCTCACTGTTCTCAGAATACTAATGGCAATTTTTTTTTTCAAAATTTTTCAAATCGTTATTTTTATCCAATGTTATCTTACCATATGCTCTGATATTTCTATTTAATGAAAGGCTATTTTCTCCTGTATTTTTGTTTCAGTACTTAGACATGGCTCTTCTTTTTACATTTCAGTATAGTGTGTTTGTTCACTTCCCCCAGTTACTTCAATAATATGATTTTCAGTAAGCCTTTCCCTTTGACTCAGTAAAAAGAACAGATCCAAGTCTTATTTGCCAAAGCAAATTTTGGTCAGGAGTCCTTTCTATGTAAGAGTAGACAAAACATCAAAACACAGTCCTGCAGTTGTGAACTGGAATTACAGAGGACGTAGAAAGGATCAGAGAGAGAAAGTTTCCCTGCAGCTAGGAAATATGGCTCATGATTGCAACCTTCCTTCAGTCTCAGATGCTACAGACTTAATGCCATGCTGTAATGAAGTGAAAAGAAACAGGAGCTAACATCCACACATAATAGATACTGGGGGCAGGGAGGAAGGGAAAAAGATTTTTAAGATGGTATCAAAACAAATTAAATTTGTCACACCTATGCAAATATCTGTAGGCATTCCTGTTAGGCCATGACACAATATTGTCATGCAAATTTGATATTCTTTATTTATGTATTCAATTGGGGCAACAAGAGGGGAATGACTAAGAATTATTCAGGGAAAAATGGGGCTGCTGTTTATCCTGCCGAATGGGAAGAAGAAAATAATATTCTCTGAACTAATATACAGTTTTAAATCAGAGCATATCAGACCATCTTCTAGAATTTAAGCCTTAGTGAAATAATTATATCATCCTTTTTACAAAACAGGCAACCTAGACAGAAGTTGATTAGACTTCTTTCTAGTCAGACAATGAATCAGTGGCACAGCAGGAGTATAGCTCTATAGTCTTCAGATCCACGTATATACTCTGGTATAAAGAAAATGAAACAGAAGTTAGGTCTTAACTCCTTACGTGTATGTCAGCTATATAAATCTCAAGTGCACTCCTTAAAATTAGCTTTTTAATTTTGTTGTTAGTCTCAGCATTCTAATTCTTCCCTTGTCATGCTCTCTGAGTGTCTTTGCTTAGCTCATAGTACACTAGTCAAATACATCTTTAGAAAAAACAAGATGATAACAATACTATAAACTATTTAAGGCAGCCAGAACATGGAGTGAACAAGAGAAAGCAATCCAAGATCCATTTGCAGTAGACCCTTCTTTTTTTCCCATCTGGGATCGTGCATTGCCCAGGCAGCTTTGTAGCAGTTCAGTTCACTTTCTCTGCACTTCAAAAATGTCATTAGGGCTCCCAGCATTAGCCTGTGATCTGTGAACATCTCTGGGACCTTACAGAAAGGATATCCATCTGAATTTTTTTTAAAAAAAATCACAAAATAGTGC
>JAWWEV010000095.1:738931-751137 GCA_035583235.1 Hafferia zeledoni
AGTGCTCTGATTTTGTTCCTTTTTTGTCCCTCCCCCCTTTTGTTTTAAACAACAAATTGTTATTGCCAGCAAAAGCATTTCCCTCACTTCCACAGCTACTGCACAACCTGGCAGTCCTCTCATTCTCATCTTTCATATTAAGATTCATTTGAATCTGAAGTGATGGAAAAGCACCTTTACACCAGAGGTTTGACACTCCATGACACTGAATCCCAGCAGCAGGTTGTTCATTCACTGTGTAAAAACCAACCTTTACGGGATGAGCTGCCAAATCCTCTGCTTTTAAATGACCTTACATATCACTGTACCTTCGATAACCCTTATAGGATTATCCAAAAACATGGTATTCTGAAAAACGAATGACATTTTGAAAAGCAATGTCTTCCATCCTCTCTCTTCCCCCCCCCCACCAGCCTTTTCCAGCTGTAGAGAGAAAATATTTTCCTTTTAGAAACAGAGAAAAAGCTGTAGAAAACCCCCATAATTTTGTTACCACCCTCTGTCTAGACACAGACCAAACTGAAGATAATAGATAATCATTTAAGAGTTGACATAGACTTAGCTTTTTGGTGTGTTGAGAAGAATGTGTGTTTGCACTATCACTTAGGACAAGCCTTGTAAATTTTGCTGACTGCTACAACCAATTCTTTGTTTAAGGATGATAAAGCACCAGCTCAATCCATAGGTGAACAAGTATAGGGCCATAAAAGCAGAATAAAAGTAATTGATTCCCATTCAGGAGACACTCCACAAATTGCACTATTCAGCTCTGGGAAAGACAGTTTGATGACCTACCCCTTGACCTAATTGCACGAATCTTTGGGGGGGGGAAAAAAAAAAAAAAAAGGTGGGGGATGGTAGGTTTTATTAAACCTCTCAAGGCCAAGAACCAAATCTGCAAAGGTTAGTTAAGTAGCACAATACTGAGCACTGAAGGACCTTCCTGCACAGATTCAGTCACCTCATGGAAACTGTGATCTCCAAATTAATAGCCCAGGGTGGGAAGACAGTTCTTTTTTTGAAGTTTTGGCTTTTTTTGGTGGGGGAGGGGGGGTGGGGGGTGGGGGTGGGGAAGAGGGACAAGGGAGGAGGGATTTGTGCGTGGGTTTTTTGTGGTTGGTTGATTGTTTTGTTTGTTTTGTTTAGTTGGGGGTTCTTTACTTGTTTTGGTTGTTGTTTGCTTAGTTTAGATTGTTTGGGGGATTTTTCATATTGGCAGCAAAAGCAGAGGGTCAATAGTACCTTTGTGGGCTCAGGGTGTGGAAGACTTATTTCACATCCTTGCACTGTCTAAACCACATTTTCTCTGCCACTACCCCCAAACACTCCCTCGCCACCATCACAGTTTTCTAAACACTGGGAGACTGACTAAGAAGTTAGAGGCACCATCTCCTCCTCTGTGAATAGCATGCAGTTCAGAGTAGGAGAGGAAATTTGAGAATTAATAAAAATCAATCAATCAATCAATCAATCAAGACTTACTAGGGCAGAGAGATGAGGAAAACATGAACAGTGAGTTCCTTGCCCCTTTCATCTTCACTGAGTCTGAAGACTCAGGAAAATTCAATTGCTCTGATAGGAGTTTATTGACAAAAACACAAGGGTGTAAAGTCTTTAGATGCCTCAGAAACTGCTAAGTAGGAGCTTTAAATATCTTACATTTGGATGAAAACTAGAAAATTGAGGACTGTGTTCAACTCTGTGATCACCAGCACAAGAAGGATAGTCTGAGTCAGTTGGGGTTGTTCAGTCTGGAGAAGGGAAGGCTAGAGGGAGTCCTTACAGCTGCTTTCAGTACCTAAAAGGGCTGCAAGAGAGGTGGAGAGGGACTTTTGACAAGAGCATGGACTAACAGAACAAGGGGAAATGGTTCAAACTGAAAAAGAATAGGTTTATATTAGGTGCTATGAGGAGATTCTGGACTCAGGGTGGTGAGCCACTGGAACAGGCTGCCCAGGGAAGCTGTGGCTGGCTCATCTCATCTCTGTAAATGTTCAAGGGCATGTTGGAGTAACCTGGTCTTATAGAAGGCATCCCTGACTATGGCAGAGGAGTTGGAACTAGATGATCCTTCAGGTCCCTTGCAAGTCAAGACATACTATGATGAAATTCTTTGTATTCAGTCATTTTTCTCTCTTTACATGTATGTCTTCATAAACTGAGCAGCCAAGTAACAGGGAAAAACCATTACAGCCTTAAATTGGTCCCTGGACATTGTAGCAGCTTTTTATCTCATCTGATTCCTGCAAAGAACAGTGAAGGAAACTTTTTTTGCAATAGATCCTGTAGATGCACCCCTCTTTCTCCTGATTTCTGATTCTGACTTTCTCCAAATGGTGTGCTGGGGAAAAGAGAATTTCTTGGGAAGCATCCACCAGTGAGGACAGGTCCTGGGCAGTACCATTATTGTTTTTTCATGTCCCAGAGTCCTTGTTCCTGCAGAAGTGGAGTTTTCTTCATGAACATTACCTAACCACAACTTTTCTTTAGCAGAGTAGTTAAGCATATTGATCTGCTTTTAAGATAATTATTGATCTAGTAAGCATAGTATCTGGGTGTAAAACAAAAGACTTGCTATTACAGAAGTTTGCTTCTACTTTTTTTTTTTTTTTAACTATAAGCTATCTCTCTCATTTTGCCCCTTTCATATTTCTTCCTTCATATTCTTTAATGCACCATTTTCTGTTACCATTTTTCTGTCCAAGACAGTCAAATGTCCTTTAAGGTCTGTCTTTATGGACAAGACTTGATGAAGAGGTGGGTGTTACAATAAGCTTTAAAGACAATTAGGCTTAGTCTTATCAGGACTGCTTAATTAGGGCTGTAAGAATTTTTGATATTAGATCCAGGCAATCATTTTTTGTAAAAGCATTGTTGATCTCATGTCTGCTGAGCAGATGTCATCAGAAAATTATATGGCTTAATTCCTGGCCAAATGACTGAAAGTAACTTTCATTTGCTTCATTTGAGCTTGAGCCAATGGCTTTATCACAGCTGAGGTTGCAAGGGACCTATAGAATTAGTCTAAGCCAATGCCATCTCTAGATTGCTTTTGAATATCACCAAGCATGGAAAAAACAATCTCTCTGTGTAGCCTCTGACAGTGTGTGACAATCCTTACACTATTCTTTTTCTTATGTTGAAATAGAAATCCTTGCATTTTGCTTTCCCCCTTTACCTCTGGATAACTCTAAAAGCCTGGCTCCATCGTCTTTACTCCTCCATCAGCTATTTATATACATTAAAAATATCTCCATGAGCCTCCTCTGACAAGCTCAGCATTCCCATCTCTGTCAGTGTCTCCTTGTATGTCAGATGCTCCAGTCCCTTCATCATCTCTGTGACCCTGTGCTGGACTCTATTGAAGACAAGCATTATTTTTCTTGTACTCAGGGAACCTGACCTGGAACCATCACTCCAGATTGGAGGTCTGAGTAGAGAGGACCTGTCACTCTCGGGAATGGTCCTGTGCAGGGCCAGGATTTGAACCTGATGATCCTTATAGGTCTCTTCCAACTCACAACGTATTCTGTGATTTTATGATTTTGTAGTGGTTGTCATTTCATGATTCTGTAGTGGTTGTGATTTCATGTACCTTTTCAGCTGAATAGTTCAACAACCTCCTGGGCTGCATTAGGCACAGTATCACCACTACAGAATCACAGTCACAGGATATGCTGAGTTGGAAGGGTCACGAGGAACGTTGAGTCCAATACTTAGCCCTGCAAAGGACCATCGCCAATAGTCACACCACGTGCTTGAGAGTACCACCCAAATGCTCCTTAAACTCTGTCAGGCTTGGTGCTTTGATCCTGTTTTGGGTTGAGCTGGCAAAATGCCAACTGCTCAATACAGAGTCAAAGCCTTCCTCTGCCCGCTGAGAAAAGGGAGAAAGAGAAAAAACCAAGAAACTCAGAACAGGTTTAAACCCAAACTAATTATATATATTTATACAGAAAAGAGAAAATTAAGAGAAACTACAATATAACACACACTTACACAAGTTAGAAATAACAAGAAATAACTCCCCATTCCCCATTGAAAACAGATTCTATCACTTTAGATCCATAAGCACCCCAAAAGACACCCAGCAAGAAACAGAAAGTATGACAAAAAAATGTTTCTACTTCCCTGAACTCAAACAAAATGCAAGTAGCAGCAGCAGCAGGGCCCAGTACAGCAAGACAGCAGCTGCGTGTCTTGCCTCTACTTCAGCCATGATGGAACTGCGTGGACACCTCCAACTCCTCTATTCATATCTCAGGTTTGCATCATCTGGTATATTTCTTTGGTTACTTAAGTCGGGTGATACATGTCTCTCCTAATCTACATAGATCCTCTGAGCCTACTAATTTGAGACCTAGCTAAAACTACCACAGGCCCCTTCACTGGGGAATCTGTTCCAGTACCCAACCACCGTCTGAGTGAAGAACCTTCCTGTGATTTCTGGCTTATCATCAGTTTGGTGCCCAGTATGTTGCCCAGGACCTTCTATGCAAGGGTCCTTTTCAGCCTGTTAGCACCCAGTGTGCCTGCAGCTGTTTCCTCCAAGGCAGGGGACTTTGAAATGCCTCTTGTTTAACTTCTTGAGATCCCTCAGCCTGTCCAGCTCCTACAGAACAATACACCCATCTGGTGTATCACCCACTCTTTCAGTTTTGTACAGTCTAAATCTTGCTAAGGGCACGCGATCCCATGAGCTCCAGTCCTGGATCCAATATAACCATCTAAATCATGTCACTGACATCTAGCTGTTCTCCAGCTGGAGTTTGTGCTGCTGAGCCCTGCAGTTTAGTCAGTTTCAAATCTACCTCACTGTCCACTTATTTCATCTGTACGTCACCAGCTTTTTGGTGAAGATTGGACACAGTGTCAAAAGCCTTACTGAAGATCAAGAGCATCATCTGCTCTCTCTGCAGTCTCCATGCCAATCATTTCATAGTAGGAACCTGCCAGATTTGTATTCACGTACTTGTAGCATGACTCAGTTGCTAGCCTCTTTTAGCTAAAAAAGTCCCCTCTGTTTTCTGAAAACAAGAGACTAATCAAGAAGTCAGCAAACAATTTCTGGAAGCAAGCTGTAGAGGCTGCTTGGTGTGAAGGTTAAGACAGAGCATTAGACCATTGTCCCATCATGGTGTGAGGTGCAGGAGTACATCAGAAGAACCAGTTACACTAAGGAGCTGTCTGTCCAGGATTGGTAGCACATCTTTATTCTGTGGACACAAAGAAGCTGTCATGCATCAGCCGTCACCACAGCCTAACTATGTCTGAGGCAGTCCAGAATTTTAGCTTCATGCAGGAACTTCTTGGGATTGGTAGGCTGTGGAAAAGATTATCAATACAGTCAAAAAATGTCAATGGTATTTCAAAGATCAGTAAGATTTCATCAGCCAGCTTTAAATCGATGGTGCAAAGTGTTGATGGATAGCAGAAGTCTTAGATTTTCTTTTCATAAGTATGGAAGATGTGGCATATTAGATCTACATAATCAATTCCAGAGCTCCCTTCTCCTTAGCCTAACTAATCTTTATTATTGTTTAGACCAAGATCACCAAAATCAAACTGGGGTTTTTTTACTTTGTTTTGGATTTTGTTTTGTGATTTTTTTAAAAATTGTGTATTCTTGTTATTAACAATAGAAAGAATACCTCATTCATAAGAAAAAATCAGATTTTGAACAGATAGCTGATTAAGTAGTTCACATTTCAAAATTATACTGAATCTTGATTTTACAATATCTGTGACAGTTGTCTGACTCCATTTTAGCAGGGCATACATGTGCAAGTTCCTTGCTGTTCATGGCATTCAGAATATAAAGCTGCTCTAGTACTTTTTAAATTATTCTGTGAGATACTAATGAGTTGAGGTTGTGTATTGTGCACACACACATAGCTAAGTGCAAAGGAGAAAATGTGCCAGAAAATTGTTACTGTTGACCAATTTACATGAATTAAAAAAGATGTGTTAAATTATTTTTATACTGGATTGGGATAGAGACCCCTCAGATATGCTGATGTCAGATAAGGAGGTCAGATCCATTCCCTACTAGATTGTCTTGACTGGAACAAGAGATTTCATATTCTGGAATGAGACAAAGGATCTTCAAAACAGAAAGTACAGGATTTGCCTTAAAATTAAGGCTGTGAGGCAGACATGTCCTACCTCTGGCAATGTCTGGAGGAAAGAAAAGCCTTCTACAACCCACCAACTTGAGAACATGAAGTTCAGAGGCAATTGGGAGTGAAAACTCTGATGACCTTTCTTAATCATTTCTTTACACCTCGAAAAAAAAAAAATCCTGAATATAATCTGAAGAGCTATTGACCACAGATACCCAGTATTGTTTTCACTCTGGCCTTTTAGGCAGTGCATTTTACAGGCTGAAGTAGTGTGTATGCAACTGATGTGAAGCTTACCACTGAACATTTCTATGCAGTGGAAGCTTAAACCCTGTCTTCACTGTTAAGGAGTAAAACATTGATAAAAGCAGAGGAATTCATATTTTTCTCACAATGACCATGTTATTGGCTAAATTACAATCCTAATCTGATGAAAGACAATGAGCAAATTCAGCCAGCAATGTTAAATGGTGCCAAATGGGATCTAAATGGGATTTTAATTGAGGTGAATAAGTTAAAGAGGAAAATACCTGTTTTGTCAGTGCTGGTGTATGGAGCTCAGGTGATAGGTGCTCCAAAACCTGCACTGAGGCACTTCTTTTCTGCACAAAGGAGATATGCTTGCACTTGAAAATAGGAAACTTTCTGAGGCATTTTCACAGATGATTAATCACTGTTGTTAAAAGGGGCACCTCCAGCTGTATTTCCTATTGTTTTCCTTTCCTTAATTGTTTATGAGAAGCAGAAATCTCTGATATCAGTGTGAACTTTAAAAGTCTGGACTTTCACAGATTCTTGGTATCACCTGTCTGTGTATTAAATGAAAAGTATATTTTAAAAGTAGATTGAAATAAGGGCTGTGCTAGCACCATCTTGATTCCGTGTGCTTCCTATTCATGTAGAGACAAAAGAGAGTGGTTGCTTTAGTAAGTATTTTTCTGGTTTTGCACAATGTTCATTCATTCTATGCTCCACCAGATGTGCTATGTTTCATTTCCAACCAGGTTCCCATCTGTCCAGAATGCTGGAGTTCCAAGGATCTCATTACTGTGAGGATGGACTACTACTTATTCTGCTTATTTTGAGTAAAAGGTGGGAAATTCTGAAAGTGGGAAAAGAAGTGGAAATTAAAAAAAAAAAAACAACAAAAAAACAAAAACCAACAAACAACACCCACAATCCCTTCCAGTGATTTAAAAACTAAATGCAGAGGATTGTGCCCAATATTATAGGGAGACCTCGAACAATATGTGAAATTAGGTGTTTGGTCTGAATTCAATGAAAGATAATGAAGGGTTTTGATATGATAATCCCACTTAAATGGTTATAGAGTGGGGGGTGTATGTGTGTGTGAGCTGTAAGGGGAGGAGGGGTGTTACAATACCCTAGCCAGCCAGTGCTGTTCTGAGCAAAGTGTCAGATCGGCTGTTTTGCTAAAGATAAATTTTTCATGTTCCAAATATTCTGAGAGAAAATAAATTATACTAATAGCAAGATGTGTAGTGATTTGCACATTATCCAAGCCATTGAGTTATTCCTGACTGTCCCTATTCTAGTTCTTGATTTGTAGGCCAGCTACGCTCTGCAGCTGGAGCAAATTATATCAACAGAAGTGCTGATGTGACCACAAGTTGACAAAAGGACATGATTTCTAGTAGCAGAAAAGCAACTAGATTTTATGAAATTGTATCTAATAATGTTGTTTAACTCATGGATCTTGCATCTGACGTCTACTTTTTATCCAGTCCTTTCAGCAGTCCTTTGTTAGCAGTCACTCAGAAGAGGAAATAAAATGTAGCCATTGAAACAAAAATTGCTCTACGTTTTTTAATAGCTCAGCTGCAAGCTCTATTGTTTTCTTTAATGGATTGTATAACTGAAGTCTTTCCTCATAACTATACTCATTTGGCTTCTGCATTTCCAAAGTAAACTACAGTATCTTGGGGTTCCAAAGCAAAGGATTGAGAGGGAGAGATGAAAGGATAAAAGGGTCTTTATAAATGCAGAATGCAAACTGCTAGAAGTAATGTGGCTAAGGAGTCAGAACAGCGATGGACAGTCAAGAATTTCTGAACTGTTTCCATTTCTGACATTGAGTTTTTCTATGCCCCGGGTTATTAAACTCAGCCCCTCCAGCTCTCAATTTCCCAGTCAGAAAATGGCTGTAACAATATCCACCCAGCCCAAAGACATGTAGTGATAGTGAGTATTTACACTTCAAGAGCTGTGTGTAGAGTCACAAACAAGTGAACTATTGCTCCATTACATTTCTTCATCACATAGGAAAGTTCTCTCATCGGTCAGGTTTCTTCCAACTAAGCCAACAGCATCACAAAGTTAAAGAAACAGGATGCAAAAGTAAAATAATTACTAGAGAAAGCATCCTATTACTGTTCTCTAAGCACTTAATCATAGTTCGAGGACACTTAATTTGCTCCTAAAGTTCTCCCACTGCCCCATTGTGTAAATTTTCTTACACCTGGGTTTTTTCCTAGAAACCTATGATGGTTTTCTAGGGCACTGTCACTGGCAATTTGTACAGAACCTGGCACCCTGAGTCTCAGATCCAAATGAGGCAGCAATCTGGTGAAAATATAAAGAATAATGTCATATGAGGGTTAACATGGCATGAAAAAAACTAATTTTCTGTGATTTTATTAGAAGTAATCTCAGTATAAAACTCTGTGGAGCTCTTGTAAGCCAAAAGGGTTCTGTAACACTGCTGAGAAGAATAAAATCACTGTACTGCTGGTAAAAACTACAGTCCATTTTGACAGAGAACTAAGAATGGTAAAGATTTATCCAAAATTTGTAAAGTAATTTTTTGCCAAGTAACAAAAGCACCTTAAAAGTTAATTGACAGATAATACAAACTTTGAGTGGTGATGAAGTAATATAACCAGAGAAAATCAATCATCACTTCCAATATCTTCTGAGTTGTCTTCAAAAAGATTGTTATGTTATCTCTGTGGCCTTTTGAGACTGTTTTTTAGAGTGTGTCTTGCACATACTCCTTAAAGAATTTGGGAAAAGTTTTCTTTTTCCCTCTGTCCCAGATGTACTTGTGCCTTGTAGGCATGTTCAGTGAAATGGAAAAAAAGAAAAAAAAAAAAAAAAAAAAGCCTTATTAAATCATCAAGTGCTAAGAAGGCTTTCAG
The DNA here is from genome assembly GCA_035583235.1 of Hafferia zeledoni. Classification (NCBI taxonomy): domain Eukaryota; kingdom Metazoa; phylum Chordata; class Aves; order Passeriformes; family Thamnophilidae; genus Hafferia; species Hafferia zeledoni. The sequence goes on from JAWWEV010000095.1 coordinate 748,212, forward strand.
CTGTGGAAGATATGCAATGTACATTGCAGCTGAAACAAATCATGCAGTATAACCTGTTAAGGATGTAATTGAGATACATGTAATCATTAACCTTGGAACAGACTGGGAATCAGTTAATGAATCAAATCAATACCCTCTCAACTGATCCATAATAATTTGAAAGAAATGAAAAATTTAACAGTTGCTGTATGTGAGGTTATCATGGGCTGCAATTAGCTAGCCTCCGGGAGATTATGTTACCTAGTTACCAGAGGGTAAGTGTAATTTCCGTAGATCTTTTGGAAAGATTGTTATAATGACAGGTGCCAGACAATGAAATGGGTCAGAAAGAGACTGTAGGCGCTGGCTGTAGCTAGGTCAGCTTTCTGTCTCTCCAAGAAGCGTATCCTTCTCCTGACATTTTGCACTCTCACTTAGAGCTACTGACTGATGAAGACATTTCAATAGCCTCTCAGTTGAGTTTATCTGTTATGAAAACTACTGAAATATTATCTTTATTTTACATGCTGCTACCTGTGTAGAGCTCACTGCTGTGTGCTTCTTTCAAGGTGTAAATGAAGGCTAGAATTCATGCTTAAAACTGTACAGTTTTCAACAAGAGAGGAGTATAAATTTCTTTAAAATATACACTGGTCAAAGGAATAAATACAAATGAGAAACTAGATTCAGAAATACATGTGGAATATGCATGCTTAGATGGCAAATGTTAATGAGCCTATTTTATAACACTAAATAGGGTAGAGGAAGGAAAAAAAAAACCCTGTTGTTTGCCTCCACAGCATGTACTCAGCGATACCCTTGCACAGTAGGATAGTTAGTTAGCTACCACATGCAAAGCAGAAAGCAGATGGTATGGTTGGTAGAGATCACAGGAACGTGAGTATCTGTGAGTGTGTATGTCTTTGTATGTTCGTGTGTAAATCAGCAAGGAGTTTGACATTGACATACTCCATCAAGTCTAGTTTATAAGGAACAACTAGTGCAACATTCTGTGCATCTGGCAACATAACTAGCTCTGTCAATCTGTGGATACTGCTGACATTGTACTATTAGCATCACTTCCATCTGTTTTGTTTATATAGGGCTTGATTTACTTTTACCATGTGAATTGGTAGTGGGTAGAAATGTCCAAAAGTCTCTGGTTCCAATTAAACCTACAGTGTATTTTGTTGCACGGAATTATAAGAAAGGGAAGCATTGTTGCAAAGATTGCTACCTGTTTCTTCAATGGAAAATATCAATGTAACTTACGGAATACAGAGGCATGTAAATAAATCATAAAACACAATTTCTCTGAGGCAAATTTAATCCTTGTTCACTTTTCTATCTCCAGAGATAAGGAAATTGTTTTTGAGACAGAAGTCTGTTCTAGTAATTCATAGTCAGGCTGGTCAACCCTGTGTCAAATGGTTTTTCCTCTTTGGTGCCTCCTTGGTGCCACCCATTGCTTTAAAATAAACTATACCAATGCTCTCTCTGCCAGATATTGTTGCCCAGAACTACCAATGGAAAATCTCAATCTCCTTTTCCTTTTCTCCTCCATTACTCCAAGTTCAAACGGATAATAGAAGTGTTCAAGTTTAGGCAAAACTTCTAATTTACCCTAGTTCTCTGCATCCACCACTGACTTTACCTGCCACTAATGAATAAGGAAAATCAAGTGCACTATTTAGTCTTTATAAACTGACAGAAAATGAAAATGTCTTATTCAAATGAAATCATAAGGCAGATGAGTATGATACATTAATCAACTTGGAATTTGAGCGGGTTGGATAACCTTCATTCAGTGTAATAGAATCTTTTCTGTCCAGCCATAGTCAGGCCTACACTTTTATATATCATATAATGAAACAGCCACAATCCTATTTAGGAGAACTAATTAATTACTTACTTGGAGGGCAGACTGACATCTGTAAAAAAAAAAAGCTCTGGTTTAAGTGATACATGACTTTTCCTGAAACAGCATCCTGTACAATTCTATCTTCAGAACTACAGAATGTACCTTAATAGAAATTTAACCACGCAACAAGTTATTTATTGGAAACCTATCCAAGATGGATTTGAAAGTAGCTGTTTTGAAATCACAGTGTTTCCCACAGTATTTGGTACAATCACGAGCTCTTTTTCTCATGGGGGACTTTAACTTACCACATGTCTGCTGGCAATACAGTACTACAGGGAGAAAACAGTGCAGGAGGTTCATGGAGTGTGTGGAAGATAAATCCCTGACATAGCTGGTGAGTGAGCCAACTATGGAAGGTGCCTGCTGAACCAGCTGATTGTTAACATAGAAGGGCTTGTGGCGCATGTGGTGGTCTGAGGCCATCTTGGGCACAGTGATCGTAAAATTAGGAGTTTTCAGTTCTCAGAGAAGTAAGGAAGGGGATCAGCAGAACTGCAGCATTGGACTTCTGGACTCAGATTTTGACCTCTTTAGGAGCCCCATTGACATGTGTGATACTTTTGATCCAGGCCTTCCCTAGTAAACAGGTGTAACTAGGGAAAGGCCCATTTCCCAGGTATTCCACACTTGTTTTTTTCCTCCCATGTGACAAAGGAGTATAACAGAGAGAGAGATAGGAAGTTGCGGCTCTTCTTCCTGTGAGGGCTGGTGCAGAGAGTTTGCTGTTTCAGTCCCTTGTTGGTGCCACACAGGAGATCAGAGAGTGAGAACATGAGAGGGAGAGAGCGAGCATGAAAGGAGCTGGCCTTCTTTTGAGGATTATTAGTAGGATTGTGTTGTACTGGTTTGTTTGGGGAGTGGCTGGGGGTGTCTGATTGTATCTATTTGTTCTGTTTTGTCCCTTTGTTGTCTCTGTTTTCCCCTTCCCTTTCCCTTCCCTTTCCCTTTTCCTTTTCCCCTGAGATTTTTCCTATTGTGTGTGCAGATTGTATATATATAATTCTAAACATTTGGAAATATATA
>JAWWEV010000095.1:751237-788301 GCA_035583235.1 Hafferia zeledoni
CCCACCTCCTCTTTGAGGAGTGGAAGGAGAAAGAGGGGAAGCTAGGGACTGGGAAGCCAAGTCAAAACCTACATAACATAGTCCCTCAGGAGGCAGTTCTGAAGGCCAAAGGAGTCCAGGAAGGCTGGACATGTGTTAAGGAAATTGTGAGGTGCAGATACAGGTTGCTCCCATGTGCCAAAAGATGAGCCAGTAGGAAAGAAGACCAGAGAGACTTGGCTGAGCAGAGAGTTTTGGCTGAAACTCAGGGAGAAAAAGAGAATTTACGACTTTCGCAAGAAGGGCCAGACAGCTCAGGAGAATAAGGATATTGTGAGATTATGCAGGAAGCGAATTAGAAGGGTCAAAGTCCAGCTAGAATTTAATCTAGGTACTGCCATAAAAGACAATAAAATATTTCTATAAATATATTAGCAACAAAAGGATGGCTAAGTGGAATTTCCATTCTTTATTGAATGTGTGAGAAACATAGTGACAAAGGATGGGGAAAAGGCTGAGATACTTAAAGGCTTCTGTGCCTCAGTCTTACAGTAAGGCCAGTTGTTCTGGGGGTACTAAGTCCTCTGAGCTAAAATACAGGGATGGGGAGCAACATGAAGCCCCCATAATCAAAGGAGAAATAGTCAATGACCTGCTACACCACTAAGATCCACAGAAGTCCACGTGGCCAGATGGGATGCTCCCAAGGGTACTAAGGGCCAGGTGGTGGTGAATGGAGCTCAATACAGTGGGCAGTGGGTCACAAGTGGCATTTCCCACGGCTCAGTACCAAGGCCAGTTGTGCAGGGTTTTTATTAGTAATTGGGACTAGGGAATCAAGTGTACCATCAGTCAGCTTGTGAATGACACCAAGTTCACTGCAAGTGTTGATCTGCTGGAGGGCAGAAAGGATCTGCAGAGAGATCTGAACAAGCTGGATCAATGGGAGAAAGCCAATAGTATGAGGTTTCACAAGGCCAAGTGATGGTTCCTGCACGTGATTCACAACAACCCTATGCAGCACTGCAGGCTGGGGTAAGAGTGGCTGGAGAGCTGCCCTTTGCAAAAGGGCCCAGAAATGTTGGTTGAGGGCAGCTGAACACGAACCAGCATATGCCCAGGTGACCAACAAGGCCAGTGATCAGCAACAGTGTGGCCAGCTGGACCAGTGCAGTGACTGTCCCTTTAAAACTGGCACAGGTGAGGCTGCGCTTTGTATCATCTTGGGTTCAGTTTTGGGCCCCTCACTGCAAGAAAGACATTTAAGTGCTGGAGAGTGTCCAGAGAAGGGCAAGAGAGCTGGTGAAGGGTCTGAAGTACAAGTCTTATGTTGAACTGCTGAAGGAACTGGGGTGGTTTACCCTGGAGGAAAGGAGGTTCAGTGGTGATGTTCTAGCTCTTTATAACAGCTTGAAAGGATGGTGTAGCCATATGGGGATTGATCTCTTCTCTCAAGTAAAAAGTGACAGGACAAGATGAAATGGCCTCAAGTTATGCCTGGTTTAGATTGGATATTATAAAAAAAATTCTTAACTGAAAGGTTTATTGAGCATTGGAATAGGGTGTCCAGGGCAGTAGTAAAGTCACCATTGCTGGAGGGAGTTCAAAGATGTGTAGATATGGTGCTTAGAGATATGGTGGTTTTATGATGGACTTGACAATGTCTGGTCAACATATAGACTCAATGATCTTAGAGGTATTTTCTTGCCTAAATTGTTCTGTGATCACTAGTAGTGGTTTGGTAATAGGTCTCAATATTCAGACCTGATTTTCTGCATCTCCTGGATTTAATAAATGCCAGTTAGCTGCTGTCCTAGCTCAGCAGGTGGGACCAATTTATCACTGTGTAGGGGTGACCAAAGCTATGTACCCTACACCCTCTATTCATTTCACAAGAACTGTTAAAAATGGACTGTTTGCAGCAGGACACACACAACTCCTCAGGGTGGAAGCTGGATGTGAAAGACACCTGTGAGATAAGAGCTATGATAACTCCTCTCCAGGAAGTTGTTAGCACCTTAACACCCAGCCTGAGGGAGCATGTCTGCTAATGGGTCATCGGTGACTCCAAATACCCTATGACTCACAGAGTGAGATCACCCATTGTGTGACTCCCCGCCCTGGGGGAAGTACGGGGGTCCCCACCCGGACCTGAGGGTACATAATCTTGGAATTGGAAGACCTTAGGGAACCACTTGTTGGATCCAGAGGAGGACCAAAACCTCAACAGGACCACAACTTTCAACCAGACTGTGACCACACTCTTGACCAGACTGCAACCATCAGCTGCCCCAATAGGTTTTTCACTTCCTTTTACTTTGGACTTTGGGGGAACAATGTGGGGTTCAGCACAGCGGCTAACAAACCCCTTTGTGTTTGTGCTCCAGGGTGCTGGGTCATATTTCTGGGTTTTGTGGGTTAAAACCAATTTCTCTTTGTGCCATTGGATTAATTGTAATTTGGTTATTGAATTGTAACTCTGATTTATAATCTCTTTTGTGGTGGGTTCATTTTTTCTGCTTGTTTACCTTTAAACCAGCACAGCTGCACAGGCATGTTCTGCAATATAGAAGAGGGAAAATGTAAGTGTAGTTTAAAGAAGATAGAATGCCATCTATTCTGACAAAATAGGACTGCCTTGAGTCCTAATTATTTGCCTGATCCCCAGTTGACTCAGAGAAATTTAAGGTTTCCAACCATGGTAATAAACTATTCTTGTTTATTGGTTAGGTGCACTAGGCTTAATAGACCAACCTTCTGTCAGGATATTCTGATATCTTTTCTTCCACAGTCAAACTATTATGTCATTCAGACTAGCCAGTACAATTAAATGTTTACAGGGCATAACTTTAGCCCAACAGTTGATACTAAAGATGTTTTTGATACTCTGCTGTCATAGTTCAACCAAATCACCTGCAGGCAAAGGTCATGATCTTCCCTTTCTGTCCTCAGAGGAAGGAAATAAAATGACCTTTTTTTTTTGCTATGGCAAGACTTTTCTAAATCTTCGTGCTTCAGACACAGCTCTTCCAGAAAAATAGCATCATATTTGTTGCTAAAAATTCAGGGTGAATTATGCTTCTTTGTCCAGTGGTTAAAAATGTCACTGTGAAAATTATTGCAGTGGAAAAAAGAAGGTGGCCCACCCTAAGACAGAGCAACTCAATAACTTTACTGAAGAACTCTTTCAAATACCAGGAGATGTTCAGCCTGAGGTGAATGGCTATGTCATGCCTATGACAAATTTCACATCTGCTATTCAAGTGCAATGTGCTAACCCAAACGGGAAATGACAAGTGAAGTGCAGGAAGCCTGAATTGCATACATTTAGATATCTAAACAAGATTTCAATTTTCAAAATATTTTGTTTTCTTATTTCTGTTTGATGGCACCCAGAGTTCCTACTGCCTCAATTTGAAGCAGTGTGTTGTGGTATGACAAGACTGGGATGTTTCCTTCTGGCTGTCAGGTATTACACCAGGAAAGACCTGAATTTACCTGGGTTTCTTTAGTCATTATTTTACTTCAGCTATTTACAGAAACTGTTCAGCAGAAAAGACAGCCACTGCTCTGACTGTCAGGGCATAATACAGCTATTTCATGCTCTCTCCGTCACTCCACTGTGAGTTGTAATGGGGAGAGAATGTAGATACACAGTGGTTTTTACTTCATAAGCGCCTCAAGGACTGGAGGTGAAATTTACCTTCCCCTGGTTGAGAATGAATCAATAACCACAAAAGGAGTGCAGGAGGAAAAATATGTAGTAAATACAACTTCTAGGATGACCTTCCATTGGCATCAATCCTTTCCCTTTTCACATGCAAGACATGTAATTGCACAAAGAACCCAAATGCAAGGTTCAGGAACCTTACTTTCCTATGTACCTGTGAAAGGTGTTCATAATCAGGGTAGGATTTTTTAAGTATCTCTCTCTATATATTTTCTATGCAGCTCACATAGAGCCTAAGCTTTTGAAAAGATTGATAGTTCAAGTTGTTTATGTAATTTCTAACATGATACCTGAAGAAAATGGGTTTAAATATGAATAAGAAATAGGAAGCTCAAACTCCTACGCAGTCCTTAGGTATAGTACACAGATAACTCTAAGACAAGCAGTCTAGTAGCTGGATGCAGTCTGTGCAAGGAAAGATCAGGCATGCAACATGTGTCACATAGAGTTTAAGTCATTCTCTCTGGGATGAAGATCATGGGTTGGGACTTTGTCTCTGGACCTTCTTTTCATTACTTTTGTGTGTGTGGAAATATAAAACAATTGTCATACATTGTTTTCCATTGGCTGATGTGAAAGAACTTTGAAAACATAGTCAGAAATGTTCTTATGAAGTAAGAAATATTCCTGCACTGCCACTGAGGAATGGAGGATTACGCCATCACTGATAAACAGCAGTAAAGACCGTTTGTGTGAATCCAAGTCCTGGACTTCTTTGGGGAGAAGTTGCAGGTAGAAAGGAAAAAGTCAAATAGTGGTTCCGGGGGTTTATTTCTGTTCACTTCTTGAATAATAACAATTCTGATAGTACCAAGAAATAGAGTACATCTTGCGTTATTTTGCTGTTCCATCTGCATGATTACTGAGTTGCAAGACAGGAATCAGCCAACCTTAGCCACATTCAAACTGTCTCATCAACCAAAATTTTCATATATGGCATATGATGGAACTCCTTTATTTTTCAAATGCATTACCATCAGCATTTCAGAGCTCTTTTTTCTCCCCAAAGAGCACAGTGGTATTATCAGCAGATGATTCACTAAAATTCAACTGAGATAAATTTCACTAAACATCTTAAGAAATAAAGGGGACTATAACTCCCTGAAAAGCAGATAGTACCTTAGCTGGGACACCTAGAACTTCAGACACTTAGGGTTTATAGAACCATATATAAGTTTTGTCTTTGCAATTCTATGCATTTCATATGTAAAGGGAATAATTCTACTCATCCTACTCCTCTGAGTAGTAACTGATTAGAAAACTCTTTGAGGGTCATGGATAAAAGAAAACATAGGAACCCAAAAAAATACTCCTGTTATTATTGCTTTATTGCTATTATTCCCCCCTCCCACCCCCGCCCGATGCCCATTCCCATCAGATCTCAGAAGCTAAGCAGGGCCAGGCCTGGTTAGTACTTGGATGGGAAGCCTCCTGGGGAAACCATACTGGGTACTGTAGCTTCTAGTCTTGAGGACTTCACTGTCACTGTCCAAGCTCACTCAGCTGTGGCAGATGAACCTTAGGAGTAAAGGGTGGAGCCAGTTCTGTGCATGCTGTGCCTTACCTAAAAAATCCACTGTGTAGGCTCAAAGGACACACCCATGTGGGGAGAGCCCTTCCCAAATCTTCCTTCATGAAGCCTAGCCATGATGATGACTGCTATTATTGTTTTATTGAAGATTATAGCCAGAATAAACACTCATAATCTGAAGCTAGCACAGAGTTATTATTTTCCATGACTTAATAATCAGCATATGGCCAAAAGAAATGCAAGAAAAACTGTTTTAGTAGAAACAAAGCTCTGCAGATACATGGTATTGAGTTTGTTGTAAAGAGAGATGAGTCCTTGTGGTTTCTAAAGCATGAACTCCAAGATTATATATATTTGTTACTTACTCCCACTGCAAACCACAGCACCCCATTAACCTGCCTCCACTCCTGTGTGAGGCTATGCTATCACTGTTGTGTCTTCTACACAGTTGGTTAGTGCACAGAAATTCTGCATTAGGTACTGTGCTTTTGCTGAAGCTTCTAGAAGAGACCCTCTCATTGGGAGAATTAGATTGATTTTTTCCTTTGTACAAAAGCATGTTAGGAATTTCCCCATGTGTGTATGATTCTTTCAAAGGAGAAAAAGCAGCTAGCTACCTGTAACTGGAGACCTCTCCAGAAAAGCTTTTAAAGATCCTCAAACATCACAGGTAAATGAAAGTGACAAAATGTTATAACTAAATAAACTAATCACTTTCAAAGCATGGAGAGTTTTCAGAATGTATGTTGATGAAGAAAACATTTGCAGCCAACATATTAACCTCGAGCTTGGTGTTGATTAATGAGTGGGAGGAATGTTTCACTACCTGAGCACCTGAGTAGTCTGAGCCTTGGGACCTGTGGGACCTGGTGGCATTCAGCCTTTCCAGTGAGCTCCTGAGTCCTGTAGGCCAGTTAGGATGGAATTACATTCATCTTTTGTTGAATGTTTAAGTTGTTCAAGCTGTTCATGTTTAAGCACACATGAGTGAGCTTGTGAGTCTTTGATATTAAAAAGAATAAATACTTGAAAGACTTACCCAAGCTGTATTGGTAGAATCCTGATATTATCCTGATACATGATATTAAGGGTGCCTGATGCCATGGGCCCAGGAGAATTCTATCTGTGTCTAAAATATATAAATATTTTTTGAGGAATGAGTAGAAAGATCTACCTACATTGGAGTGTGTTTAATTTTTTTTCTTTTAGTGGCAGGTTTGACAGCAGTATGAAGTATGTATGGAGAGATGGTTTGCATTTTTTACTTCATGACCGCAGACAAGAATAAGGATGAGGAGAAGGAGGAAGAGGAAGATCCTCTCTTCAGGCTGTTCTTTTTATCCTTTTATTTTCTTTTTAAAGTCCAAATTAACTTAAATGTAAAGGAATACTATTTTTTTCTCTAGTAACAGTTCACTAGTTTACATAATATATGTCTTGCAACAGCAGTCCAACCTCTTTCTCATTTGTTTAGAATCCTGTCTATGAGCAATAATGGACACAATTCTCTGAACATTTTCTACTTGTAAATATTTCTCAGTTTCTCTCACGTGTGTGTGTGTGTGTGTGTGTGTGCATGTGTAAAACCTTTTTTTCCAAGCATTAATAAAAGTTTTACACACTTGCAAGCATTTGGATAGAATTTCTGAATGTCTAAAATATTGATTACAAGAAAGTTGAAAATTCCTCTGATAGAAAATGTGTGGGTATGTGTAAGGTAAAGAAGGGAGTTCTTTTTAATTGTATAAATATAGCAGATTAAAGCCAGGACAGTGAGTTATTAATTTTAGAGCATATTTTTCATTAAAAAAAAAAACAACAAAACCAAAAAAACCCAAAAAACAAAAAACCAAAAAAAAGGCAAGAAACCCCCCCCAAACCCCCCCCCCCCCAAAAAAGCAAAGAAAAATGTTTAATAACTCAACATTTTAGCTATTAACAGAAATATAATTTTATCTATATCTGTCTGTCTATCTATCTACTACCCACTTTATATAGAACTGATTTTCTTAGGCCTCAGATTTCCTACAGGGTAAGCAAGGATACAATAACCCTACCTTATCTGAGCAAAGCACTGACAATTTTGGCTACTTCTAATGTACCTCATTTGGTGCCTTGACTAGTTGCCTCTTATTCTCTTGATTCATTTCATGAAAATGCATCTTAATTTGGAACTGAATCTCATTTTTCTGTTTATTATTTAAATCATGCAAATTGCAACATGCATAGATCTCATTCACTGACATAATAACTAAGATATTCTTTTATTCTTGACAACTACAATTTAAAACATTATTTTTCCTTTTAGCCATTTCTCTGGATTTTTACTGGAGTTTGGATTTTGAAAAGACAGTCCAGAGATTCCACTGCAAATATACTAAGATATAATAAAATTCTCATATTGAATTAAAAAGTCTTGACTTCAAATTTTGGTCAAAACATGAAATGTCCATGGTATTAGGCTGAGATTCCATTGGATTTCCTGATCAGCTCCTAAGTTTCTTGAGAGTTTCATGCTCTACCTTGATTAAAGACATAAGATATGGTTGACAAAGAGATCTAACCCTGACAGCCTCTTCAATCAAAATCTCCCATATCTGAGACTGTCTCTGATATTCTTAATATTCTATTTTATAAACCTAACAAAAACTGAAAGACAGGCACATGGTTCATCAGAAGAGTGATGACTCTCAGGTGAACTACTGGTCAGCTAGTAAAGGCCATGGTTTCCCCAGAGGGGTCATGCTCTGTCAGCTCAGCTGGCAAATGCCTGAAATCTTTGCAAATCAAACAGGCAAACAGCTCCCTCTGTTCTGCATCACTAAACTGACAGTCCCACCCTTTGTTTTAGACCAAGACTTCGACATGCTAACAAAGTGTGTGTGTCTTATGAGTGTGAGCTACTTCTCATCTACACCCACTCATACTTCCTTCCTAATAGCAAGTTGTTCCAAAATATCTTGTCAGCAGCCCTTTTCCCACTGCTTCAAGGAAGAAAAAAAATTTAAATCTGTTGTCCATTGGTTCATTTTACCCAGTGAACTAAACTTGTTCATTTTGCCCTTACAAGGCTAGATCTCCTTCCTGTTTGTGAATGAAACACTCATCAGCACAATGCAGTGTGACTTCATTCAGTAGCAGCAGCTGCAGAAGCAGCCAAGAATGGAGTTTTGGACATTCAGAGGAGGACTGCACAAATATTTGGCTTTTGAGGTTTAGGAAGAGGATTTTTTCTTTTTTCTGGGAAAGTTTTAATTTTGATATGACCTTTTTATAAGCTCAGTTTTCTGCAAATTACATTAAAAAAATGGCAAATATTTTGTTTGGATTAAACAAAACACATCATTTGACCAACAGGATGCCTCATTAATTTATAAAGATAAAGTCACTTAAAATGCACTTTAACTACTTTTTATGAAAGTTCAAAGCAAAACCCTGATATATTTAATTTTGAAAATATGCAGGTGTCTCCATATTCTGTCTTCTCTTTTCTTCATTCTATGAATTCAACAATTGCTTCTCCTACAATACCACTCCAGTACTTCTTCATATCACTGCATGATACCATTATATTGCACAATGTGAAATTTGAAACAAAATAGCTTCACTCATTTTTAACTTACATAATCATACTACTCAAATAATGCACTGAAAAATATCTTTTAGCACTTCAGTGCTTTTTTTCCCAAGGTTGCTGCACTTGAAACTCATTCTACAACTAACTTCCTATTCTCTTCCTCAGCTTGCTTTGCTCTTTTAGTAATATTACTCTAAAATTTTTCTTTCCAATTCCTATCCCCTTTCTAACTTAAATATTCCTAGCATTCCTGCATCAACCAGTTAGATGGCATATTCTGTAATGACATTGTTTATATAGGTTGCACCATGCAACTCATATCTGCCTTGTCTGCCTAGACTATAGAGTCTCACAGATTAAATGTATATAAGTGTCTAATCCTGTGGTTAATCCTATGACTTTAGTGTAAATCAAATGATTAAATTCATAAGTTCTTGTGTCTCAGGTTTTTTAACAAGAACAATCTGACCTCCTTTAAAATTTCATGCAAGAGAACTGCCTTCACTGGTCAAACACAGAAAACATTCTAAAATCTCATGTTGGGAAAACACAGCTAATTTAGTCTTTCTTGTAACCTTACAAGTCACATTGCAGTGTCATGCTTATCCAGACAACCTTGCCTTCATACTGATTTTACCCAGATAAAACAGGCTTTGTATTGTCCAAATAATGCAGTGAAAGTAATGTGCTGGGGAAAAGATTGCCTGATTTATACCTTTTCACAGTCTTAAAGTTTCTGCATAACATCTCTTTTTCTGCATTTTTATCAAGTTTCTCATTAATCCTTTTGAAATTCCTATATTTATGGGACAAAGAATAGCTCAATAAATTGCTGAAAAATATTCTACTTTTAGAATTAAAGTATCATGCAATCAAGTTTCTATGTTTAGAATATTTATTCAGTATGTATTACAACCAGCATAGTGAAGAACTATACATACAACATTCAAGATCATTTTCTTCAAATTATGTTTACAATAGTGTAAAAAATGTCTATAAATCCACCTTAAATATGAGACTAGGTCACATATTCAGGTACGCATGACTCTCATGACCAGTGCAATACAGCATCTGAGCTTCTGAGACACTGGCTTCATTTTCAGTCACACTCCAGTTTCTCTCCTGGTGAAACAGTGGGTTTTTAGCAGGCTGAAAAGCATCTATTCTGATTGAATTTTTCCTCAGATGTATTCATCACAGAATTGTAATCAGAAAGAGCCATTGTGTGTTGTTCCTTCTGAAGTAGAGCATTTGCAGCATTGCAATTAACAAGGCTTCATTGCTAATACACTGGGCATTTGCCTTTTATGCAGATTTAATTGCATTTTTCAGTGTGATTGAGTTCAAGAAGGATGTAGAACACCTCTCCAAAAGCCTTAATATTCTTCTTCTTTAAAGTAAGGGATTGGACATGCATTTTGCTGAGGTAAAATTTCATGTCAGGTCTCTAATACAACCCTTCTCTTAAAATGCACTCTGTTTCAAGAGGTTTTTACAGTCACCCTGCCAAAGTAGATTGCCTCGTTTTCCTATGTCACCTACTTTCAAAGCACAGATGCAGTGTCTTTCTCAGCTGGATGTAAATGTTTTACACTTTTACAGAAATCACTGGCATTTGGAAAACTGGATCATAATTAATCATATTAAAGAGTAGAAAACTCTGGCAAATAGAGAATCAGTGGAAAGAGGGGAAGAGTGGATTGTGCACAATGAAGTCACTCATCTTCAGCCTATTTTTGTACATTATCATTCTATAGTAACTTCCATTGCTAAAGAGTTGCTCTAATTGCTAAGAAAGTAACACTTGTTTGGAAAAAAAAAAATCTCTGACTAGTTTTTGTGACATTTTTAATGGTTCCTCCATAGCATTTTAAACAGGAAATGTTGCCTGTCTGAAAACAAGTTTATTTCAACAAATTGTCAGTTTCCTTCCTCCCTAAAATGTTTAATTGAATGCTGTTGCAAATGCCCTTAGTTGTGCAATGTCATTACATAACCAAGGAGACACTTTATGTTTCCTTGCATTGAAAAGGTGCCCAGAGGTAGCTGGATGTTGGAGCTCTTGGTTGCATTGAAGAACGGTGATGAGAGATTCAGTTTGCTGGCAGGATCATCCACCAAGAACCCAAAGGATGACAAACATGTCAACCAGATAAGTCAGCTCCAGCTTAGTGCTCTCTATTTCTTCACACTCTGCAGGGACAAGTATGCAGACAGCTGCATAAAACTTCCTGTGTACACTTTCCTTCAGCAAAAGGGTGGACCCAGGGAAGCAGACCCATCTGAGCCCAGGCTATTCAGGTGTATTGTCTGCTTGTTATTTGTCACTCCCACGTAGCTCCATCATTCCTTGGTGCTAAACTCATTTGTGAAGATGGAGATATGGTGGGAAATGACACCCACTACTAAGTGGTAAAATGGAAAGAGCTTTCATTTACTTATTTTACAGAGTGAAGTATTGAGGTTATGTGAAGTTATTGATGTATTTTATTCATCTCTTGTATTTTTATGGTTTCTTTTTTTTTTTCTTTTCCTCTGCTGCTACGTTACTCCTTAGCCCTCTTTCAAATGATCTTTTTTTCTTTTGGCAAGACATATTAAAAAAAAAAAAAGGCAACTGGCATGAGTGCTGGTTTCTTCCCAGCTCCCTCAGCCTGAAGTTCAGTATGGGTCACCAGAGGAGTTGCAAGGAAAGGTTTGCGAGCAAAGATCAGCAGATCTTGAGTGCCATTAACTCACATTGTCGTCTTTCCCTCCTGAGTGGTCTTCAATTTACCAAGAGGAGCAATCTGGGCCTCCTTGCAAAAATTAGACCCAGAATTTAATGCACTTGTTGTTTGATTTCAGCTTTCAATGCTGTATCCATAGCAAAGAAAGCCAAATTAAAAATTTGTAGGCAATCTGATATTTTTTTACTGTAATTTTTTTCTTTTTCTTTCTTTTTTTTTTTTTTTTTTTTTTCATTATGTGGCTATTACTTTAGTGATACATCCTTGCCCAGAGCACCCTGAGTGTTTACTACAGATGGGCAACTGGTTAAGTTCACAGGGCCTGAAGAAACGATAAATATCCATAGAGAGGAGTAGATTTAGGAAGATTAATGCACCCAAGAGCACAGAGGGAAGTAGTGAGGAAAAGTCGGATGTGCTTGTGTGATAGCAATGCTTGAGAATCCACTGCGTTCCCAGCTCTAAATTATGTGATGTGATATACATCTGTAATGTATTCCAAAAGCTCCTAGTTAAAGACCTTCCTGAAACTCATGACTGTAGCAGCCAAAGTCCATATTTTCTTACAATTCACTGGTTTTCCAGATGGGGAAACCTGTTGAAGGTTTTACTCAATGATCTTAGAGGTGTTTTCCAACATAAAAGATCCTGTGAGTCTGAAACCTCTGAAGCACTGAGTAACTAAAAGAGGCAAATAAACAAAAGGCAGTAAAAATTATCTAATCATCTCATTCTTAACATCACAACTTAGATTCACAAACCTCCTACTCATCTGCAACCAGCCCACAGGGAACACAATCTTTTCTCTCAGTAAAAGTCTGGGCATAATCAGAACTGTCCAAATCATAATGTTATTCAGCAACTGAAGAGCCAACTCATGCCTCAACAAGACATCTATTTGCATTCTGTCTGATTATCTTCCATGGTCCTGACCAATTAAAAGGTGAAGAAAACTCCTTTTCTGAAGTATGATAGTTTTAAGAACATTCACCTGCATGGACTGGGGAGAAGAATAACAAAAATTTAAAAAAAAAAAAAATCCTCTTCTGGACATTTTATTACAAGAAAGGGCTTGCTCTACCATGTATTTTGAGGAGAAGGATCAGAATCAAAATCTTCATGGAAAACCACTACCTCCTCATAGTCCAAAAAGAATACATTCACCATCGTTAACAAAGTATCTCTACTTGACATGTTCATTTTGCTAAAACCTGTTTCTAGGCACCTCTTCTGTCAAAAGCACCTGTTCCACTGCATCAGTTTCCACCTGTCATTTAGACCAACTTTGTTTTGCAAGCTTGTTGCTTGCCAAAGGTTAGGAAGATGGCTGTGATGCAGGTGTGAAAGGAACCCAGCTCTACCAAGCACAATCCAAGACCCTGCACTTCGTCACCGTCTTTTCTTGCCTAGGTTTGAGCTGTGGTTTTTCCAGCCACTCAAGAACAACCTTCATGATGATTTTGTCTTGGAGTTTTGAGTGTAAAAAAATCTCTTTAAGAAAGGGACAGGCCTATATGTACAGGAAAGAATTTTGAAATTTCACCTGAAAAATGACACAGGAAAATTTGTTTTCCCTGGAAAACACCACTGCCGCTATTTTTTTTGGAAAATAACTAAGAAATATTCCAGTGCAGTGAGAAACATTAGGATACAGTAACTTCTAAGTCACTGTTTTCAGAAATGTCAGTGTTGTTACTCTTCAAACTGCCTGTTATTTTCAGAAAAAAGTTTTCGGATTTTAAAAAGCAAGAAAACATTTTCTTTCACACTTGCTAATGTTTTGGACACAGTTTGGTGATCAGGTCCATGTGTATTATACATCTTGGTAGTTATCACAATTAAACAGTAGCAACCACATAGAGAAATTTAAAAAGGAAAGGACAAAAAAAAAAAAAAAAAAAAGGAAACACCTATTGCAGGGTAACCTCACCTGAATGTATGTAGATGTATCTTGATATGCTTTTAAAATAGCAGTAGCAAAAGATCGAATTCAAAGCCCAAAGCACTTAGGTTATTAGCAAAAGAGCTCAGATTTATGTATTTACACAATTACTTGTTTCTTGAACAAATATGGTAGTTTCATTAGTTTCATATTATTCTTACTCCTTTAAGTGTTTTCATGCCTTTTCATATGATTTTTCTCTTCTTCTCCTTGTTTGAAAACTGGCAAAAAACATATAAAACATTTGAGCCAACCCTTAAAGACTATAAAGAAACCGACATGTCACTCTCCATAACGGCAAACATTTTGAAAACGAGAAGAATAAAGGCCATTCACTGCTATTCTCTCTCTCTGGTTTTTGGTTTTTGTTGTTGTGTTTGTTTGCTTGGGTTTTGTTTTTTGGGTTTTTTTTGTAAATGTAAGCAAGAGAAGTCATGTCTTTCCAGTCTATATGGGCATTCATTCCAGTTACGATCTTGGCTGTAAGAAGGTTACAGGGAGGCATGTGTGGGCAAGAATGCTCATTCTGTTGCCAGGGGAATGAGAATAGTTGAGCTGATATTTGATCTTTTGGTGCCCATCATACCTCATACTTTTCACCTGTCATACCACATCACACCAATATAGACAGAGTAAGATGTCTGAGCACCTTGACCCAGCTATTGCTGTTCCTCTACACTCCCCCACCCAGTAACTGACAGAGACGTTCCAAAGGTACCATAAGCAGGAATCTTTTCAGACAGTTGTTCATGTTGCTATTTATAGAGCAAACTGTTACAAAAATAGCTCTGGAGCTGACATGTATTTTCTTCTCTAGGGTAAGAGATGACCTATCCCTCCCTGCATTGCTTTCTCTGGTGATTCCTGAACTGTTTCCATATTGTGTAATTCCTGGATGTTAATTGAAGTGTTATCGTAAAAAACAGAAAAATGCATATTTTACCATCAAAAATCATCTCTAGGGCTTTTCTTACAACTGGTCTCTGCCCTTGATGGAGGCACAGATAACATGTGCTGGAACAGGCAATAGCTATTCTCTTTCTTAGAGAGACAATAGGACAGTATGTTACAAGAATGTTTGCAACACTAGTCTGTGGCTTTTCCTATTTGATACTGTAACAAATTTAAAGATTTCCAAACTACTTCCTACATTCAAAGACTGTTTATGGATCCACTTCTGAATAGTTATGAAATAGTTTATAGAAGAAGGAATCAGATGCGAAAAAATGTTGCCTCAAGAAACAGAACTGGATAGCTTTTCTGCTCAGGAAAGACATGCCGGGAAGAGAACAAGTCCTGCTTTACTTTTTGCTGACTGTGCTTGCATAGTCCTTACAGAATGGCATTATCCGAAGCAAAACAAGGCATATCATGCTGTCTTTCATGTGTCAGATCTCATGGAAGGTAAACAATCCCTTCTTCCCAATATTTTCATAAGGCATCTGAAAAGCATTAAAACACTTGAAAAGTGTAGTATGTTCAGTGGAAAGTGTGCTAACTCCAGAATTTCATTTTTTTTCATGAATGGAGATCACAAACTACAGCTTCAGATCACACTAGTTTTGTCACATCTTACCTAGCTGTTAAGAATAAATCCAATAGACTCTTCAATGCTGTGAGATAGTAAATTAAAAGAATCTGAGTTATGCTATGGTTTTGGGTTTTTGTTTTGTTTTGGTTTGGTTTTTTAATTTCTTAGGAAAAGAGAAACACAGAAGTGTTAGTTGCACAGGACTTCTCAAGGTCGCTCAGCCTCCCACTTGAAATGGGAGTATTGCCAACAAGATCCAGTCAGTGATGGATTTGTCTAGCTGAGTCTTGAAAATCTCCAAGGACAAAGATTCCTCAGCCTCTCTGGGACAGTGCTAACCTGCACTTACCTCCTGGTGAAGAAGTTTTCCCAATGTCCAATATGAAGCCTCTGACCCACAGCCCATGGCCATTGCCCTCTCTTATGTAGCCTGGCAGTACCCAGAAGAATTTGACTATGTTGTCCTTGTAATAGCTCTTCATATAGTTCACAGCTGTTTTCAGACTGTCCATTTGTCTCCTCTCCCCCAGACCAACCAAGGTCAGACCCCTCATCTTCTCCTCTTGTGTGATGGCTCTTTTGGTGTCCCTGCACTGCAGTGTTACAGCTTCTCCACAATCTTCTTGAACTTGGTACACAAAACCAGATAGAGTATTCTGTAATCAACTTGCTGGCCACACTCCCCTTAAGGTTATTCAGTAAGAAATTAGTATTATTCATGATGAGGGCTCTTTCAGGTCACCTTTGGATCGCCATGACTGCAACCTTTAAGTTCCCTTCAGCATGTGAAAAGAAATAGGGTTTGTCCCTTTGCAGGCCACGGAGAAAAAATCCAACAACATTGAGTAATGCAATCATATCTTCCATAAGAGTTAACATTTAGCTCACTCTCGCTTTAGTTCACTGTTCTCTCCTTCCCCTGACACTATGTAGTCTTGTGCATTAGAACTTCTTTTTTTCCTTTTTTTCATCAAGCAGCAAGAGTGCTGTTGATCTACATTTACTTCTGGTATGCTGTGGGAGCAGCTAAGGCTGCTCTGGTTCCAGCAAATGGGGGGATCATGCATCAGCTGGACAAGGATAGAGAGCTATATTCAGGTCTAGGGGAACTCGACTAATGCCAGTGAAATTCCAGTAAGGACCAATTTGGCATTTGTGACTGCAAGAAGCAAACTTCGGACATCAAGATAAATTCATGTTTTCTGAAACAGATGAAGTCAATTATAAATAATTTCAGAGTTAAGTACACAGCAGAATGTCATGTTCTCTTCAAGCCTCAAATAAGTGTTACATGCAGAATATAATTGTTCTCAGTATCTTTTCATTCCCTCCCTTCTGTTCCTATTCACAACAACAAACTTAAGTAAACATAGAAAAAGGGGTTCATTATACTGTGCAATACTTTTTAAAGAATTCCAGCAGAAAGGCTTTCTATATTTATGTTTGGGGTTTTTTTCAAAAAATGTGGCTAAAAATAGAAATGGTTCCCTTTCATCAAGGAGAGAATCTGCCAAATGTTATTGCTATAAGAAATCTAAGTCACATTGGATTTCCACCTGGCACTATCAAAGCTAAACTACTACCAACTTTAAAGGAAGAAAAAATCATCAAATTATCACAGGTTTGTGAAATATGCTTAGAATAATGTTAGCTCTTTTCAATCCTCTCACAACATAGTGAAAAGGAAAAAGTTACTCCTCAGTGAAGGAATTTATTGTCACTCAAAACAAGTTAAAACTTAAGAATATCAGAAAAGTTCAAGTTTCACAACTGAAAGATCAAGGAAGGAAAATAACAGTGAGAAGAAAGGGTGGACTTAGCATTTTTATACCTTTGATAAAGCAAACCATTAAGGTAATTTTGGAGTATGCTTGGGCTCCAGTTTCTCAATTTACAGCTAACGTTGCCACCAGATGACGGTATGCAGGATGACCTACCAATTTTGAAAAATCTAAAATTCACTAAACATAATAGGTCAACTCTGTCTTTTCAAAAGGCTTCTGTTGGTCATAAATAATTTGGTTGAATTTTATTTTTTTTACAAATAATTTGCATAAATATTGTTCTACCAATATGGATGTCCAATCTGCTGGGAAATACTAATGAACCAGAAATTGCATGCAAAAAATTGAAACAATTTCCCATATATACTGATATGTGTATACCTCTGTGTGTGTGTATGTGCATACACACAAAATTTTATTAAATAAATTAAACCACCAGTTTTGAAAGTAATTCCTGAGAGCCAGTCATAAGCTTTTAAGCACCCACCAAACCATATACATGTGGTCTTCCATTCATTCCGTCAACCTCGCCAAGATGTCTGCATTTGGCTAACGCTGAAGAGCAGTGTCTGCATTTTCTAAATGCTCAACATGCCCTTTGTTTATTTGGACCCTGTCTGCTTGGCAGATGGAGAGGCTGCCTCAACTATTTGGAGAATTTAAGACAGGGAGGCTGGCGTGGGTGTCTTCTTGAGCTGTGGAACCTACAGCATCTTGGGCAAAATTGTTTCAGGATTTTGTAGATTTCAAGTTATCACAATCATTTAGAATACAACTACTACTGAAATTTACAGGACTCCATTAGTTAGAAGCAAGCATGGGTGAGCAGGCAGCATCCTGGCTAGCTAACCATTGCTACCAGTTTGACTTCTGGAATGGTATCCCATAATGTCAAGCCTAGTGTTTCACAGAAGCGTATTATTAAATGTGAAATGTCCTAATCATGGGCCACTGTTGCCGTCCCTGCTAGACCAGAATAAAGGCCAAGAAACCTCTGGTCTCTGATGCAACACCTGGAGCGGATCCACAAGCCATTAGGTGTAAAGCACATACTAGGACCAGGGCTGTGGTCTGAATTAAAAATGCACTTGTTTAATTTTGCCTGTGTGGATGTTTCCAATCCTTTGACATGCTGCATGTTATATCATGACTCAAAAAAAAAGTAAATAAGTGAGAAAGGATGGATGTATGGAAATTAAAAAAGCAGTCAAGTTAGTTCCCTACAAATCAAGAAATTATCACTGATGTTGATAAGGTTATTTTTTTCTCTACTATGATCCCTTACCTTTCTCAGAAGAGTCCAATTGTGATTAAAGATACTCTGGTCCTATGTCTAGTAAAGTTAACAGTGTTTCCCAACATTTTTATTTCTTTTTTTTTTTTTCAGATCAGTAAGGGCAATATGATGGTGTTGACTTCAATAAAAAAAAAAAAAATCAACAATAGGATTTACAGTGTTATTAAGGCACAGCAAAACATCAACAGTCCTATATTTTCAATAATGATTTTATTAGCTGAAGGGTGGCAGCCTTGATGCATATTAGTTTTGCTACTGACAAAGTGGAGACAAAGTATTTACTGTATAGGGGGTTCTGTTGTGCTTAAGTGGACTGTGTGGGGTCACAGTCTCTATTTCTAACTTCAGTATTGTTTTGGGATCAGTGCTGTGTATAAGCCTAAATTGCTATACATTTATAGTAATTGTATGTAAGAAAAGACACACTCACAAAAAAATAATGCTTTTAACTGAGTTCATGCCTTATGCAATGTTCAGTTTTTCTGGTTATTGTCCTCTTGCTGATGAAGCGCTCCTGTTGTTAACAGCAAAACCCCTGTGGATGCTACTAAGAACAAGAGAAAAGCTGTTTGGCTTTATGGGAAGCATGGAGATAACTGGTTGGTTTTTAGGTCCCTGACAAGAGAATTAACACAGAAAAAAAGTGGGAAGAACTTCGACTGGCATGCTCTGCAGTAGATGTCTGCCTTATACTTTGGTGATAAAGGATAGTCGAATGCTATGAAGGTAATAATTTTACTGCTTTACAGATTGTTTTTTTCCTTTCTCAGCGGAGACCCTTAGAAAAAAAGTGCAACATAATGGAGAGAAGTGACATACTGGCAAGCATGAAACTCCTTGCTTTTAAATGTAGACCTTTTCTCCTTCATGTGGTAATTCTGATGAAAACTACGTGACTCATTTTCCACAAATTTTAAATTTTAAATAAGAAGCCATAGCACCTTAAGTTTCACAAAAAAATAAACATATCATGCAAGGAGTAATTGCCAGAGAGTACGAAATTCGCACTGGCTTTCTCATCCCAAAAGATGCTCAAGTTTTTCATCCCAAAAGACGCTAGGTCACAGTAAATCAAACTGAACCATGCTCACTAGCCAATCAGAGTTTTCTTTAAAGTTTCATTTGTTGTAGGCAGTCATTAACAGCATTTGTTTTGTAAACAGGTTATAATCTAAATCCCATGAGCTAAGACTTTCAGGTCCTGTCCCTCCTTCTGTTATTGGTCTAATGTTGTATGGGCTTACACAGGTTCTTGAGAGGATTTTATGAGCTCCAATGCAATATATTTGACAGAAATAACAATCTGTGTTGCTATAATATATTTCTGAGATGTTGAACCTCCATCTCTTCTTTACTTTTTCTCTATGTAACAGCAGATTTTAATGTCTGTTTTCAGATTTGCCATGGTGAAATATATTGTCTTGCAACTAGTGATGTTAAAGTAATTTTTCTACATTAGTAGTAGACCCAAGAAAATAACCAAAGGAATTTTTTTAATTTAAAATATGAAGCTGAGACCTTCTTACCTCATTGGGGCAAAATAATGTTATCATGGCTGCTGGCCTTCCTGCTTATGGTTTCAAATTTTTCACCAGTCAGACTGGACAGGAATTGCAACCTTATAATTGAGGAACTCCTACTAAACATTAAAACATTAAAACATTAGAGGGGTAGCATTGGTAAGTTTTCTTTCAAGTACAAAACCAGAGGTCTGTCTTTTAAGCTGATTCTACCTCTACAGTGTGAGTTAAACAACATAATTTTCCATTAGTTGAAGTACGTCTGGAAAGAGTAAAAGGTGGCATTTTTGACTCATGCTTGCACTCGCTCATTTACACAGTGGGAGAAGAACACATTCCAAGTAATCCTGTGATACCTTGGCAATCCACTTTTGCATAGTTTTTCTTGACTAGAGAGCACAGGACAAACCTCCAGCCTGCAGAACAGCTAGCACAGGGTTGTGAGTTGATATATGCCCCTACAACACTACTGCCAATGTATTTTTTTAAATTACATCATCTGAGCTGTGTTTACATGCTTATGCTTTACCAAATGATCCTCTGTGAATCAGCGGCAGCCTGTCTTTCACCACCTAGCATACCCCATTGGAATGCTGCTCACCAATTTTAGCAATATATTTTTTAATTTTGTTCTTAGCATCAGACTCAATATGATCAAATCCCCTCCAGCTCCCAAATGCTCCTCTAGCTTCTTGCTGTGTTTTCCTGCTGGAGCCACAGCCTGATACACATTCTCAGACTTGCTGATGAGTCACCCGACACAGGAGGATGCTGGGACACAGCCTGAGCCTGCCCACTAGCCCGTAGCTGAAAACCAATACTGATTGCTATTTACATCAGCAGCATAAATGCCAGTGTATTTGCAACATTTTTAACGATGGTTCAGAAACCTAGAAGTTGAAAAAAAAATATTCTTTTTCCCCACTTCTAATGCTGGATTCACAGAGTTTACAAACAGCTGTTGAAACAGCCCCAAGCTCCAAAGAAATATGTGACATATCTGAGAATCTGACAGTCAAACCTAGCATTTGTTCCAGTGCATTCCGTCTATGGCTTAGCGTAACAGGAGATGTGGTCCTCCTCGTATTTGTCACCGTGGCAGCTGTGAACACGGCAGTGGCAGCAGTTATGCAGTTACTTGCTTCTTTACTTACTGCAGCAAGTAGAAAGTGAGCCAACAGACTGGGGAATTCAGATAGAATAGAGCAGGGAGTGAAGCCCACTTAAAAAAAAAAAGAAAAAACCAAACAAAAACAAAAAACCAACAAACTAACAAAACCCCCCCCAAAACAAACAAACAAACAAACAAAAAAAAAACACCAAAAAACAACTAAAACCAAAAAAACCCTTATAAATAAAAAGATTAATCAAGGGTCCATGGAACAACTACTTGGGTGTCAAAAGGTAGCAACACAAAGCTTAAAAGCAAGTGTTGCTCAGCCCCATTTCTCACTTCAGGGCGGTTTGGTAAAACATAGGTCCCACATTGACTCCTACACTGCATTTCTGCCTCACCATGGCTTTATCTCCACCTACTTTCCATCTCACTCTGAGATCTTGCAAGGAGAACTAGCATTTGCAATCCCTCCTGGGGCAGAAGGTAAAGCAAAGACTTCATATCTCTTCCCTGGAGAAGTACAGTACAGAGTTAAGAGCAGAAGCAGTCACAGGACACAAATGATGCAAAGGGAACATAAAACTGCATGGAAGTTGTTTCATTAGGAAAAGGGTTCAAAACAACTGAGTTGTGTTCAGGTGAGGGATGATTTTCAGTGCACAGAACGCACAGGAGGGGAAGTGGCTGCGCACAAAAAAATACCAGATCTTTGACATCTGTTCCCAGCAGCAGGTACTAGGTCAAATATTGAGATTCTTGTATTATAAACTGTCATTCCTAAAGCACACCAATCAATGACAAGTTCTTGTGCAGGTATTTTGAATTTTTATTGCATTTTGTAAAGGGCTCTTAAATTATCATCTTTAGGTTACATTCTTTGTATAACAAAAATTACTTATGTTTGCTCTACTAATAAAATCCTATAGGTTTTAAAAGCACATGGAAAAAAAAATATGTCTAGCATTTTTTACATAAGTAAGGTTTAGAGCAAATAGATGTCAGGACCCAAGGATATTTTCACTTTTATCCCGTTAAACTTTACAAGTTTTAACTGTGTTTCTGAATTCTTCAGAGAAGCTTCGAAATTCACAAGTTCATACAATTCACAGAGCATCTGTTGTGAAAAATAAAGAGATTGTGACTTCCAATTTAAATAACTAAGAATTCCACTATTAAAAATATAATCCTTGTTATTTAAAATAAAGACTAGAATAGTCAGCATGGCAGCAGCTTAAAAAAAACTAACATAGAAATTTCAGAATAATCCTGAAATTGGTATGAATTGGAGGACTCTTTGTAGTCCATTAGAATTATTTTTACATACACCTGTAACATGAAGTTAAAAATTAAGTGTCTAGCTGCTGTTGAAGCCTATAGGAGCTGTGCACCAAGGCCTGGATTCCCTAAAGTACCAAAACACCTCTTAGAGTACCCTTTAAAGTAGCATAATTTGGATAAATGTGAAACAACTAAATCATTTTCAAGAGCTGTGCTTCAACAACATTTTGGGATCCTGCAAATCTCCTCATTGTAAAACCTTTAACTGTGTACCAGAAGAAACTCTTTAATATATGAAGAGTGCAAGGGGAGAAGAGCATCAAAAGGACTTTGTGGGGGAGGACAAGAGGACCTGCTCTTGGCAGAGGAAACTTCTGAAGAGGATGTTAAGAAGCCTGCAGACGTGGGTGACAGTCGGTGACATGAGGATATTTCAATTGCATTTGAGGGTTGTTTAGCCCTTTGTGCACTGAAAATGAAGAATAAATTTGCATGTATCAAATTCAGTGTGAATTTTACACAGCCCTAGTTCAATAATCTAAGTTCCCAAATCTCATTTTTGTTAACAGCCTCTTGTTGAATATCTTTCATGCAAAGATCTCCAGGCTTTATAAACAATGCTCTGTGACGCTGGCTTCTAACAGATTGCAAATGGGGACACAGTCATATATTTTTGATCTTGACTCCTTCCAGATCACCCAGAGGGCAATTGTACAGTTGGGACACTGTCCCTCCAATATCTCACAGATACAAAATGCCACACGAACATAGTCCTCAAAAATGCATGTTAAATAAAGTATGTTGTAATTTACATATGCAGAAATAAGCCCGAAATAAGATAATGATCTTATTAGAGGTCACTCACCCTGGGATGAATTAGTAAGCAGGAGGTCCCTGTTATTGCACTATTCTCTTCCAGCCAGGTTATACTGACAGATTTCTTAGAGGTATGGATAATTAGTCTTTAATTCTCCCCCTCTCCCCCCCACCCCCCTTCCTTTCCCCAATGGCTTCATCTATATTTTTTTTTTCCTTTCTTTCTTACATGTTTCTGTCTCAGTTGCTGCTTTATCCAAGCTAAGGGAACACATCGATTCAAAGTGAGGTAGTGGCAAGCTCAGGAGAGTCACCTTAACAAGGCAGGGACTACTGGTTTAATAACATGAAGAAAGACTTTAGAAAGGTGTTTTAAAGGTATAATTGGACTGAGGAAAGCTCTATCCTAAAAGGATGGGGGTCAATGAGTTTGTGGTCAGCTTAAATGTGGCTCTGACTGCAGCCCACCAGTTTTAAGAAGAACATTTTGAATCATGTAGGGGGGGAAAAAACAACCTCAAAGTTTCTTATTGTTTGAAGAAACAGTATCTAAATAATTGTGCTAGGCTTTGCTGTTGCTTTTTTTGCACTTCTTCACCGTGTGTAAAATATTCCCATTTGCTACAATGAGAACAGCAAATTAGGTGAAGATTTTTGCCCAAGGTTTCAGGTAAATTTTTTTTATCGCTTCCCTATCTCTACCAAAGCATCCTATAGTCAATGTACACCACTCTTTGCTACTGCAAAACTTTGTTATAAACACAGGCCCCTGTGTCTCTATAAATGTCTCATGGCCAAGTGCCTGCAGAAGAGCACTGTCCACTTCATTAGATGGATTTTTCTTTTCGAGGTTTGAGAGATAAGCATTAGGTTCTCAGGGTTTAGCCTTCTTTTCTTCATTATTGCTTCCAAAGTTGTCATGGTTATCATCTGAATCTAAGTTCTTTTCCTCTTTAACAACTCTTGTACTCTCCTTTTCCATCATGAATAAATAGGCTGCTTGGAACTGGAAGGAGAGGAGGGGTAAGTGAACATTCGTGTGAAGAGAAAAATGTTCACAAGGGGCTGAAAGACATTCTTGACCCACAAAAAACCCTCCACAGACTAATAGGCTGTGTGCTGTGACCAAAATGTCACTATTTTTAAGGTGTCTGGCTTATACCTGCCTCACATAATGGTCACTCTGAAAAGAATTTTGGCAGCTGGTTGACCACTAAGTATGAAGTTGACTTTTTGTGTTATTTTTATTTGTTTTACATTGTGGTTAAGTTTTCAGATCTTTACTCAGGAGCTGAAAAAAAGACAGAGAGAGAAAAAGAAATAACCCAAAGAGATGTGGAGAGATAGAAAGTTAGAAGGACAATTTTCACACACAGACAACCCATACAGGCACACCAAAATTTCAAAAATAGGCTAGCAGAGAGGATTCATAAACAGCCCCTTGAAAACACAAACTCCTTTTTCCTTAGGAAAACACACCATCCCTTTGAGCAGCATCCCAAGCACAGAGTGCTGCAGATTTGTCATTACAAGGTGTGCTGGTGTGATGGCTGTCTGAAAACTTGGCTCCAGCAATGCTCAGCACGGCTCCTCTCTGTGTTAGCTCAGCAATTTCCCAGTGGTCAGCCCGTCTTGCCATAATCACACGCTGGCGCCACAAGAGCATTTCTTAACTGCTGTACCTTGTAATGAATGCAGACTAAAATATTCTAAACCCCTTCAGTTCAGGATCAGCCATGACCTCAGGCTTGACAGCTCAACACCATATTTGCTTATATAGAACACCTGATAAAAAAGATGCCAGCTGCAATGAAAAGAGCATTTTCTCTCTATCTCTCACTGTTAATTTTATGGTACATGTAGTATGAGTTATTTCACTCTTGTTCCACACATTCAATAGGTTTAAGCTGAAACCTTCTCTGGGTTACCAGTAACTCTAAAATGGTTTATCTGAAATGCAGCAGAACAGAAAGGATAAAGTGACAGAGGACATAGAATTATAGAAAGCGCTTCACTTAGGTAGAGGAGGAAAGTCAGTATTTCTTCTACAGTTAAACATTTGTCCTTCCAGCACATGTTTTTTCATTACTCTAATAGGGAATGAGTTATGTTAAATTTATTGTAAAGGCCTGATCTCTCTGTCAGACTTTACTGTAACTCAGAAATAAAGGTGATTTGAGCTTTAGAACACCCCAAAATGTAAATTAGAGATCATTTTCTATTTCATAAAGGAGTAAATTTCACAAGTCTCATTCCAACTCAGCAAGACTCTTTTTTTACAACAAACTCTTTTTTTACAACAACTCTTTTTTTGCAACAAACCACAGCTTCAGGACCTTGACCATATGCAATAATTAAAAAAAACAAAAACAAAAAAACAAAAAAAAACAACAAAAAAACCCAAAACAACAAAAAACAAAACAGAACACAAAGAAAACATGCAAAACTCACAAAAGCAAAACAATGGTGTGCAGGATAGCTGAGATTTAATTCAGGTAGTTTTCTGCAGCTGTTCTGTCATGTTTTCAATGCAGCTTACAGGAGGAAGCTTTGAACACCATTTTCAAAGTTCTTTTCCTTTTTTTTTTTTGCTTTCTCTCATCCATATGATGGCAAAAGAGACATAATTCACAAGAGAATGCTCTTAAAAGCATGTTACATTTTGATAATATCAGCTAGAACAGCTGTTATAAACTTACTACAGCAGTATTGATTTGTCACCATTTAAAAAAAAATAAATAAAATGTTTAAGAAGTCTTTACAAACCTGCATTTATGGTATATTTTACATTATAATTTTATCTAGCTTGTGTGCAATACTTACAGTACGTTAAGCTATTTACTTTGTCTTTGTTTTGAAAAACAAAGTAATTTTCCAAGCTATTTTAGGGACCTTGGAATGGACACTATGTAGCACAGTATTTTGGTTTCCATCAGAGTGGGTCCACACATCTTACCTCACCTTGGTAGGCAGTTTTGCTGTAAGTAATAAATTCTTGACAAACTTTATCCACTATAAAATGCACAGCTATTTTTTCTTTTATTTTTCCTTGGCGAGAGCTGTGGATTTGCTGCAAGGTTTTTCATTTTAGATGCAATCAGTGGCAGTGTTCTCATGCAAAATCCGTATCCACTGTCTGGACTATGTTAAGATGTGTAGGCAACTGGAAACAGCCTGTTGTAATTTTGCAAGAAAAGTTCACAGCAAAGGAATTCTGCTTAATTTACAGGTGGTAAGGGAGGAAGAGTTCCAGTTGAAGACCTTGAGGTGCCCTGGTATGACCACAAAGGATGAAGGTGAGATGCCTTCTGCTGGGGTGGCATTGCCTTTTGTCTGACTGCAGTCTCTGAAAGTTTTCAGCCTTTCTCTCAGGTTTTTTGAATGTCTGGCTGTGGGAGACAGCTGAAGTTTAACCTCTTCTTGACTGGGAGCAACCTGGGTGGAGCAGGACCTGATAGTGATCTTTTTCATTCCACTGGTGCAAAGTTGCAGCAACTCTATTGAAATGGCCTTAGATCTTTCTTTGTCCGTGGAGGCAGGTGATGGTAAAGAACCGTTCTGGCTGCCTTTGTTCACTTATTCAGTCTGCCTAGGTCAGCAGGACTGTTTTGGCAAACATAACTTAGGGCAGCCTCAAGGTGGAGGCAGTAACCTGAACACTGACCTTCCCTGTCTGACTCCTTTGTGAAAGAGAGCTCAGCTGTGTCTCATGAACGGTTGGAGCTTTTTTTTTTTTTAACTTTCTTGTTTAGATACTGAATTCAGGCATCACGGCAGAGTGAATGACATTTATGCAAAGTGATATTATTTCTCAATTTTTCCCTAAGCTTGAAAATTCTGGCATTGATTCCTTGTTCACTTCCCACTGCACTAAACTGGTACTTCTCAGATACTGACAGCCCATGCACATAAGGTGAATGAAGATTGAGACAATTGTCAATCTATCCAGTAGAAGTGCTGGTGCTTCAAAAGTTTTTTGTGCAGATTCTATTCTGATGCTGGTAAGAATTGCTATTACACTCAATTAAACATTTTCCTGACTGGCTGCTTTCACTTTGATTGCTTTCTATTTTAGGGAGGGGGGAAATAAAGTTACAATAATTACAAAGTATATTTTAAAATGAACACAAGCAGTTCTATTTGCATGTGAAAAATTATATACTCGGGAGAAATAGGCTGAAGTTTTCATTGACAATCTATTTTGGCACCAATCACACAAAATCACATGGAATAAGTTTGTATCTGTAAAGGAAAATTTTATAGACACACTAAACTCAAGAAATTGAGTTAAATATCCACAGGAGAGATGCAGAAAAAACCCAGTGAAGACACAGGATAAATAGAGCCTTTGCAGGACACTGTGACTGCCACAACTGGTGGAACAGGAGCAGCATGAGGACATTGTCAAGATCAGCAACACCAGGCATTTGAAATCCTGACTTTGGTCAACATTTCTGAAATGGTGGGATTTCATTTAGCAATCTGGAACAGCTACAGCACCTCTAAAGAGCCTGCAACATGCTATGCAGATGGATCTGCATGAAGTTAATGCTGAATTGAATTAATTTGCATAGCATTAGTTCTCACAGACTAGTAAGTGTTTTTCCATTTCTTTGTACATTGTATTTCCAGCCAGACACTTTTTTTGTTGTTTTCTTTTTTTTTTTTTCTTATTTTCTTTTCAGCTGCAACTTCCTTTCAACACAGCCATGGCTCCATGTCTGACCATTGCTTTCTAATGAACTCATAATTTCTATTGAGTCAGAACTCAGGATCAGAGCCCTTCACAAAATCTGGACTTCCCTATGTTATTTGCACTTCCTTTATCATATATGGCACACTTTGATTGTATTATATCCTCAATACATGTTGCCTGCCTCTCAACTTCAGGCAGATGTCCTTTGAACAAGCCACAGCTAGGGAGCTGTGTGAATCTGCTCCAAAGGAGACAAAAGGAAAGGGGAAGAAATGAGAAAAGAACAAGTGAAACTTTCTGCACAGCCCAGCAGCAAGTTACTTCCCCTACTGCAAAACACAGGAGAAGACCCATAGCCCTCTATGCAAGACTCACAGCTGTCTATGCTATACCACCAAAAATTAAAGGGGCAGAGAATAAAGAGACACCCAAGTCTCTGGATAGAGCTGTCAGGGTGTTCTTCACACAAAGGATAGGCATGGATTGGACAAACAAACTTTTCAAAAGGAAGCAGCCAGTGCTGGTTGGAGACATCAGAGTGGCAAGACTTGAGGTCAGAAATGGAAATGCAGACACACATTGAGGAGGCAAAGATGTCTCTTGGGTGCCAGAGAGAAAGCCACCTCCTACAGAGGGAAAATGAGAAAGCTTTTCTAAAGTCATGGCGGCACACAGGAATATATTTAAAAAAAAAAAAAGAAAATTAAAAAATGTTATTTCTTAGGGAAAATTAATATTTTCAACAATCACTCTGAAGGCTATAACTTTACTGATATATGAGAAGTAGTTATTTTTTCTGTATGCAGCTGTCATATTTATTAGGTAGGACAAAGAGGTATTGAGTAAATACCCTGAGGTATATGCTGAAGGATATGAGGTAGAGATGACTTAACAGATCAGAAGGGCTTTAACAAGACACTAAGAAATTGGATGCTCCTTACCAAAGCTTGACCAAGACATACAGGATACCTTCAGTGTGTGAGGATCAGAATCCGGAGAGAGAGCCATGCTCCCTCTATGCTTCACAAGGAGATGCTGTAGCTGCAGTCAAGGCTCTACACTTGCACATACAGATGCAAGACAGGTCAGAGAGAAAGCCTGGCTAGCAAGGTCTGTCACCAGAGCTGCAGAAAGTATCTGACAGATAAGGTGATGCAGGAGATGATGGCCCTTGTCTTCAAGAAAGGCAGGCATTTGAACACCACCCCATGCCTCCCCCACTGCCACCCTCAGGAAAAACCTGAGTTAGATGTGGGTTGTCAGGGAAAGAAAGTCAAACAACATAAGAAAAGAGAGAAACAAAAGGTTATACCTTGTGGCAAAGGAAAGAAAAACACTAAGCCTTAAGCTAAGAAGGGGGGAAAGGCCACGTCTGCATTCAGAGGGAAGAGAAAGAAAAAGGTTTGAGCAGAAAATCAAAAAGAAGGAAAAGGACAAGCTGAAAACCAGAGGGGAATAAAGGGCAAAGATAAAGTCAGGGAGAAGAAAGAAGTACAGTGTGTTAACAGAGAGCCTGCTGAATAGGAACCAGGATAATTCCCTCAAAAGTTAAAAATTTTATCTCCTTGTGTTTTCAACATATCCAAGTACTTCTGTAGGTAAAAATGAGAACTGGGCTAGAATGCACAGAACATATTATAATCTGCTTATCCCAGTATGCTTGAAAGCAAAGCAGCCATTTGTGTCACTTTCATGACATTACTAATACTATGGTGTTTATAACCAGAGACAAATCTTAACATGCCTTGACTCTGGCTTGCAGCATGGACACAAGTTAAAAAAACCTATTAGGGCCACAGACACTCAAAAGTCTGCAAAGGTATTTTCCTAGAAAAGTGAATTTTGTTGGATCAATGGCAATGTGCTGAGACTAAAACAGAGAACTGACAATTTAAAATGACTAACATAAAGTTACAGGAGTCAGCATTCTGCCTAAGAAGTCTAAATTAATCTCCTGCAAAGCCTGGAATATGAAAGTACCGTTGATGCTACTTGTGAGGAGACTTTTTATACCTAAGAAAAGAATACAATAAAGCTCCTAGATGCATGCTTTAGCCTGACATAAAATAGGAGGATGCATAGCTCTCCTGGATGTTTCCTTAGAACATGACTTTGGAAACAGTTTGATGAAGGCATACTATCACTTTCGTTTGCTGCTCTGCTGATGAACACAGTGGACAAGATGCAGCATTAGAGAGCAACATACAGTAGCTTCATAAGAAATGTGTCTTTATCTTCAAAGTGGCAGATTTATTGACTTTAATAAGCAGAAAATATCTACCCGGACACTAGACAAACACAGACTCAACACAGACTGAGAAAAAGCTGATAATTGTATTAAATTGACTGCTTTTTTGTTACATGTGCTTGGGAAATTTCCAATAACAGAGAGTGCCAAAAGGCCTGGTTGTGAGTCTGACAAAAATCCCACAGAACTGAAGTGGATAAATATAATATGATTCCTTTTCAGACACAAATTGTACTGTATTGCATAAGAGTGTGTTTCTTCAACCTTACTTGGACAGTGCAAGTTTTAGCTTTGTGGTTGGCTCAGCTGTTACTGGGACTATTGTCAATACAACAAGCACTCTACCTAGACACTTGCAGAACATACCCCATCTACAAAGTTGGGGGAAGTGCTGTAAGGTTGTCCCACAGGAACAATGGCCATGGCAGCAAAGTCTTGTTTCATTCAGAGTTCTAACTCTGTGCCTAAAAGCAGACTTAGCAGGATTAACACTTTATAAAGCTTTGTGGGGATAGATAATGAGGATTTCTGCTCACATTTCCAGTAAGAAATAAGAGTCTAACAAGGTTTATGGAGCTAGTGCAAGTGGAATTTTAGAAGCTTTTGCTTTAGTGCATGACCAGATGGTGGTGAGAAGAAGAGTGGTCGGGCTTTCACGATGGAAATTGTGGCTGACTGGGTGATGAAATAAAAGCATTTGGGAAAAGAGAGTGGGAAGGCACCGGACTGCGATAGCTCAGAGACAGAGGAGTAAGCCTGGGGTAGAGTCTGCAACATTACAGTAAACTTCAGGAAACTGCTACGTGTAGGAGCTCTGTTACACTGGTGGCACAGCTAGAAAGTATGTACTGCAGAAGGCACAATTCTGAGTTGTGGGAAGTGAGGAAGGCATAAGGACACATGCAGATCAAGGGAAAAACAAAACGTCAAGAGATTCATCATTAAATAAGCATCCTTTTTCCAGTCTGCTATGTGAGGTGGAAGTCATATAAAAAAAAAAGAAAAGTGGTTGTACCATTATGTCAGTTCCATAGTATGTCTGTATACATCCAAGGGATTTGAATTCAGTGTGCACAAAGTGTCCAAACTCTTCCAGCACCTTATTGATGATCATTCAGTATTGTCAGTATTGTTCTTTTCTTACATATTTGCATGCATGTGTAGTTAAGTGTAAAGTAAGATTCCCTCAGAGATATAGAGGGACTTCTGAGTGCTGATCCAATGGCTCAACAGATATAGTTCAAACCTCAGGGCTGACTGACCCTGTGTCTGCAGAAATAAAAGGGAGTGAACAAACATGGTGTAGATACGCACACTTACTGGCATGTATGTGCATGCCATTGTACTGGGGTGTTGCAGTCACTGCAAGCAGGGTCTGTACAACAAGGACCTTCAGCTTTCATGGCAAGTCATGAGATATTTGCCCCAGGATGTTTCAGAGACATGAAAGTATGGTGGAGCCACTGGAGGTTTGGAACCAAGACTCTGAAAATGAAGGGTGACTCTAATCTTAACTCCTGGCTTTCATAGAGGGAGGAGGCCAAATGGTGATTAAAGGGCAGTCAGTGTCAAGGCCATCCATAATTACCATTCACTTTGCATTTCTTGAGGTATTTTAGTTTGTGTCATAATATTATTTAAAGTACACTCCTGTATTTGTTGTTTATTTTAGAAAAGAGATAAAATTGTAAATTTAAGAAATATATCTAAATTCCTGCAGTATTCAAAGGACTTGAGACCTGTAGCTGGGAGTCAGCCTCTGAGGACACAGGGCTAGTAAGGCAGGCAGACTCTGAAACCAGGCTTTGCTTTGGCTCTATACGTTCTTTTCTTGTTTCTTTTACATAAGCATGATTAGTGGATAGGGTTTTTCTCTCTTTCTTTCTGTTTTGAACCAACTGAGTGAAACAACACTAACCCTTAAATGCAAGCTAGTTGTTTTCCAGGACTTGCTCTTTCTACACATTCTGTTTTGTAGTTTAATTCATGTTAAAATGTGCAACAATTACTGTAAGCCTTGACATGAGCTATAAGCAGACATACCTACAGTTTGAACATCTCACACTGCTCCTTATGGAAAATAGGTTTTACAGCTTTTGTTTGTTAGGTACTGGTTGCTTTTTCTTTCTTGGTGTTGAGGTCTCTAAGCAGCACTCAGCATCCTTTGTGTGTGCCTGCCATGGTGGTCCTCATCTTCAGCAGGTGGTGAAGAGTGTGACAAGATGCTGCAGACTGCAATCCACTGGTCTCACTCAGGCCAGGTTTGCAGGTGGAAAGTGGAAATGGTGGTCTTAGCAGCATAAAGGAAGTCTCACCACAAGACACTAACCAAAAGGAAGTGTACATGGAAATGTGCCATCACCCACACCCAACTGCAGCAAAACCTCATGCAGCTGAAGGGGGTTTTATGGGATCTTTGAAGCATAGCCACCCACAACTGTCATCAGATCAATCCAAGGGGGGGGGGGGTAATAGTGTTTTGGGGTTTGTTTTTCCTCCTTCTTTGACTTGCAAGCACAAGCTCTAACCTTCATGTATGTGTGTGAATAGATACATAAAGAGAGAGAGAAAAAACATGTACTTTTTCTCCTTTATCCTGTCCGTATTCTAAAATAAGATGTTCCACAAAAAAATTTATCCACACAAAAATGGAATGAAAAGTCCCCAGATATATCCCATAAGTGGAACTCCTGTCAGGGTCAAACTTCTAGGAGGAGTTGAGTCACAGTCAGTTTGGCTCATACAGAAGTCATTATCTTGGTCCCTTGAAAATGATCACTTAACCACAGCTGACATCAGCAGAAATACAATCAAGTTCAAGTCAGATTTCACTTTTACAGTCTGTGGCCAAATCTTCATTTGTTCTTGCTTATTTTTGTAGGTTTTATTTAAAAACTTATCCTTAGGTGTCTGGATATGGAGCTCAGGGGCTGAACTGCTCTGTGAACTGCTATGATACAGCTAAGTGTATAACTAGTCTGCTTTAAATTTCATCTGAAGAACACTTCTTAGATGCTCTTTTCAGAAACTTATAATGCCACTTTGATGAATTTCAGCACGGTAAGTAGAAAGCATGGCTTGCTGAAATTTCTTTGAAAAAATTGCATTTTATTTAATGTATTTTGCCCCCTTCCTGTATGATTCTTTCTCTATGTATTTGCATTCACTGCAGGTTTATTTACATAACGTCCAGCTAAAAATGGATTTTTAAGTCATTCTGTAAGAAACTGTTCCAATTCAGTTTGAATGAGCAATGAAGTGAGTGAACGAAGGGCTTAAATCCAACAGGTAGGTACCTTCAATGGCTTAAAGAGACACAGACTCAAAAGCACAGTTGTAAAGAAGAAACATAGCATATTTCCATCCACCCAGAGACCAGGAAAGCTGCCATCCGATGGGGATGACTAACATATGACAGCAACAACTAACACTAACACAATCCATCCTCTTCTCTCCATCCTTTCCAAGTCCCTCTGTCTGCCACTGCACATGCCCAAACACAACCCAGCCATTCAGTGTAGAGGCTGCCTGTTCCAAAATCTTGCTCTGCTCAACATAGTATACTGTGCTACATGGTTTAGTCCATGAGGGAAGGCCACTGCAAGTCAGCTCTTTGGAGATGTGGAACAGGTGACAATAGAGACCAGGATCATGCCCTAGAGATGAATGCAGAAGTATGCAGTCTCCTCAGACTTCAGAGGTTGTATCTGAAGTTCTTATGGTAGGATGTGGTCCAAGACATTCATTAAACTTCAAGGGCCAAAACACAAAATTAAAGGTTTCTCTTCATTTATTTAAGGTCATGTCAATAAAAGACCAAAACCATTCAAACCTCTCAAAAGGTCATATCCTTGCAGTTATCCAGTTATCTTAAGATAGAACACAAGGAAAGCAAGAGATTGCAGTGTTCAGGCTGAGCCTCCATGCTCCAGCACAACCATCACCTTGCAACCCAGAGTCAAGCTCTGTTCATAGCAACAGAGCCTGTCCCTCTCCCTCACTGTCCACTCGCTTTTCCTTCCACAATCCACATGTATCCATGCCATGTGCTCCACATGCAATGGATTTGATGATGGAAGCAAAATGGGCAGGTTGATAATTTGAAATTGTGGGATAGGGGAAAAAAAAAAAAAAAAAAGAGAAGGGAGAAAGGTTTTCCAAATGCTCATGATTTTCAGTTTGCCAAGCAGTAAACAAAACCCCGAGAACCACCATCTCCTTCAAAATTGCCATTTTTATCTGTGATGCTCCACCAAACAGCTTGGAGTGGTACCCACAGTACCCTGACACAAAACCACAGGAGGGTGAGGTTCCTGCTTCTCTGGGCACAGAACAGGGAAGCTATTTATTTCGGGTGCATCTCTGTGCAGTGAGTCATGTTTTGACTGGAAAATTGGCCAGAGCTTTCTCGCAGATCTTTGTTGCCAGCAAAGTTGGCATGTTACCCAATTCCACCCAGCTCCCTTTCTCCACCCCCACCCACTTCCTCAGCTTGGGCTGTCTTTACATTGTTAAAGCCCCCATTTAATAGTCATTGTGTCATGCTAACCTTGAGAGTCAGGGAGAAAGGACAGTGAAGGGCATAGCTGTGTGCTATAATGAGCATTTGGTGCTATAGCAGGTGGGAAAGGCTTTAGGGATCTGGGCAGATTAGAAAGAGAGGGGGCTCTAGCAGATGTTGAAGCAGGATGATGTATTGCTGTTCACTCTGGGATTCAGACAATAGCAACACAAAAGTAGAACAGGGAAACGGGGAAAAAAAATTGATCCCTTCTGATACAAACTGGGCTGGAAACCAGACATGCTTGAAAGTAAGCATTTAAAAAAGACAAATATGTTTCCAGGCCCAACACCTTCTCCTCTCTGTTACTGCCAGATTTCTCTTTTAAAACACCATCTCAGGTTTGATTTATTTTACATTAACTTAAACCTTGAAGCGTTACACACAACTTCTCCTTCCTTTCCCCTCCTCTCAGTCAGAAACTGGAAATTAATGCATCTGAACTTTGTTCTCCCCAACAGTCCTCACAGGCAGCACAGGCAGGACAGCAGTTGTAAGTAAGGTCTTACCTACACACTAAAGGTCAGCAACACTTAGAAATCCAAACTGTTTTTTCTTTAGCTTTTATTGCAACAAATCCAAAACATTTTAATGGTGTTATTCCTAATCTTTTTATCCCATATATCATAGCCAACTTCAAATGTAGATCACACACAATTGCCTATTAGCTGGGTACCTACATATATATATATACATATTTAAAATGAGTTGAAAGGACAAAAAGCAGATCTTAAATGATGATACTTTGTCGTATGGAGAACTAACACCTCAAGAGGCAATTGTGCACCTGTTGTAATAAATAATCTACAAAGGAGGAAAAAAATTCAGGCTTAGCTTTGACCTTGATTTTCTGGAATGCAAATGAAAGTGAAATACTGGGTGCACAGCACATTGAAAAGCAAAGTTTTTTTTAAACAGGTACCTACATAAGAATATAGGACCTCAGTTTTGGAGTCCCACTAGAGTTGAAAATCTAGGCCTAATTTCTGTTTCTGTTTGCAAAAACATTG
Source organism: Hafferia zeledoni (assembly GCA_035583235.1). Classification (NCBI taxonomy): domain Eukaryota; kingdom Metazoa; phylum Chordata; class Aves; order Passeriformes; family Thamnophilidae; genus Hafferia; species Hafferia zeledoni. The sequence continues at coordinate 786,584 of JAWWEV010000095.1, forward strand.
TCAAGAAACTTGCATCTTTCTGAAGTTTATTAAATAATTAAAATTGTTCTCTGTGAAATAATTTCAGATCAGCAGATGATCCATTTTTGCATTCTTTGCATGTGGGTAATACACAAAATCTGGGTTACTTGGTTTTGACTGGCACAGCTTTATGCACTAACTGATGAATGCCTCTGAAAATACCGCTGTAAAGGAGTTTACCTTCAGACTGTCCCACAGAGAGATGTGGGTTGGTACAGCAATTGCTGAGAAGTAACTCAGGTCAACGCTTTCCAGCAGCATGGCAATCCTTAAACCAACCTGATTGCTGACTCTAGAAGATGACAAAAACCATAGCAACAAAAAACTCTTCCCCATCAGAAAGACACAACAGAATAACATGGACTATCTATTACCTATTATTATATGTATATATTATTGCACTGGAACAATGCACAGAGAAGCTGTGGATATCCCATCTCTGAAAGTGCTCAAGGTCAGGCTGGATGGGGCTCTAAGCAAGTTGGTCTAGTGGAAGGTGGCCCTACTCATGGCAGGGGGTTTGAACGAGAAGCCCTTTAATGTCTCTTCTAACACAAACCATTTTGTAATTCTATGACCTAGGTATTGTCTATTGAGGCCAAGAAGTATTCTGATTCCTGGCAGCACTAGTTTTATATTTAGATAGATAAAAAAATTACATAAAGCATGAATACATAGAAATGAAAGTAGAACCAGTTGGTGATAGTTCCTAGCAGTCTTAACCATCAGTAAAACCAAAACTGCACATGAGTTAGCATGGACTTTTCTGATAGCCATTAGCAAAGCCTTCCTCTTCCTGCAGAAACTGTTTGCTACCCTCCTCCTCATTGATTGCAGAATGTCAGAGGTTATGTTGCTGGTCTGATTTATGGCTCCTACTTCTGAGGGTCTGCAGGTTGTGGCAGGGAATGTTGTCTGCTCCCATGCTCCCACACTCATCTCACCTGGGGACAAAAATAGTTTTGTCAGTCTCCAGTGGGAGCAGGGGATGAAAGTACACATGATGCTTTCTCCCTTTTTATATATCTAGACTTAAATAAAATAAAACATCTTCTGTGAGTTTACTCAGCAACAGCAGTCCCTTGCCTCAATTAGTGGATTTCAATTAAAAAAAAAATCCACCAAGAAAAACTCATCACCATATTTGCATTGAGTGCCCTATTCACCCTCCAGACACACTGACAAGTTCTAGTGCAGAGAAAAATCAACTCTCTTCCTGCCACTGATTCCCTTTGTGATACATCCCTCCTTCACATTCTCCTGTATTCTCTGATTTCATATGTGGGGGGTTTTGTACATATGTGAGAAAAATAACTGAGCATGAAAATGAAGTAAATTAGTAATGTTTAATAATGCTTTATTTGTCAATCATGCTTTTATGAGCAATTGCATTACATGATGAGCAGCACCCAAAGGCATAGTCTCCTAAGACTCTGGTTGTACCCTGTGCCCTTGTTTAAACAGATAAGCCCCAAAACAGCAAATGGAATACACATGGGACACTTTGAAATATCCAAGCATTTATGACAAATTTTAATATGTGCCTTCTTTCAGTATCTAGAGGCCTCAAGTTTGGACTGTGGGTTTTGCTAGTATACAACAAATCTAATCCCATCAAACTTGTTAAAATCAGGGCAAATTGGCAATCATGTGGCTAAAGAAACATCACACCAACATAGAAATCTACTATTTTCTGT
>JAWWEV010000095.1:788438-802756 GCA_035583235.1 Hafferia zeledoni
GAATAAAAATTAAAAAAAAAAAAGGGTTGGGGAGAACGGTGAATGATGGCCTGCATTGCCACGGCAACTCCATGTTGCGTGAACAGCTTCCTCTGGAGTCAGTGGTCCTTGGACATCTGTAGGAGTCACCATTTAAGAAAGTGAAAGGAAACAGGGAAAAGATGACTAATAATATTAGGTAGTTGGATCTATGAACACAGAGAAAATAAAAGAAAGAAATAATTGAAATATGGTTTGGTTTATTAGTATGCAGGATAAGCTTTGAGCAAAATTTAAAAAACAATCTCTGAAATGAAAGGGAAATATGTTTCAGAGAGGGAAAAAAAACCCCACAAAACAATCTAGAAGTGCTGACTGGAAATAACAACAAAAGCCAGATGGCATAAAATGGCATCTTTAGGGATTATGTGGCATAAGGAGTTGTGCACAAAAGCATCGTCTGAGTCCTTAAAAATGTAACACCACTTACTGGGCATGCTCAGTGTCCTTAGATAGCCACATTAACTTACTTAATGTGCTCTGGCCTTAAAAGCTGGACAATCGTCTCTACCATTTAAGCTCTCTGCCCTTAGTTGTCCCCGGCAGTTCATCAAACTTCCTTTGCTGTGCTGTTATATATCCTCAGCAATCCAGGATATTCTGCATTATCAGAAGTTTGAAGGAAGATCCTTTATCACAGTTAACAACAAAAATCACTCCCTTCCCCCCACCATAGACACCTCCCACTCTCTTGTTCATTAATTGGGAATGGTAATGAAGCTTTAAGGAGCTCACTTATATTTCTTCTAGGCAGATCTGCAATATCACTGAAGTGTTTTCCCATCATAAAGGGGCAGGAAACCTATTTTCATCTACCCACCTAAAATTATGCTCTACTGGATGTGAGTGCAAGACTGACTCATTAGCAAAATATCCATTTAAACAACTCATTAACTTAATACTATAACCAGTACTGAACTTCATGTTTGTCAAAACTGAAGTTATCTGTGCATTTAATTCCAAGAAGACCCTGCCTACACTTTTTCATCCTTCCACCAACAAGGAAATACTTTAGCTGCAATCAAAACCAAGGCCGGTATAATTTACATTATAATCGTTAAAAGTCCCATCAGTAGTTCAGACATCTAGACATCAAATTCCATTTACTCATGGAGATTTACAGAAAATCTTCTTAACAGCAAAGAAGATTTCTCTCTGCAGACCATCAGCTTCTAAACTCAGCCTTTTCTCCCTTCTTCAGTGCCAGATTTATGCATATGAAAAGGAATAAATGAATCAGCTTTTTCTAGTTAAACAGTAACCCAATGCTTATTTGGATCAAATCTGTAATAGAAGCGCTGCCCTGTAGAAAACCTCAGCAATAAGTCTGTTGCATTTGCAGACATTTCTTTAAACATGAGACAATATCTTACTTATAACAGTCTGTAACACTCATTTCAGAACTCAGGTTTTTGTTTCTTGCTCATGAACACAGGACATGCAAATATGATGATCCAGGTCAATATACAACTTTCTTTCAGCTGGTTTGGATCCTACTGGACTGCAACCACAGTATTCTGAACTGGAGCACAAGTTCCCAGTATCCCTAGAATTCTAGACATCCAGCTGAACCCACCTTTAATTAAAAGTTAAGCTGTACTGGCCTTATTTCAAAAAAGCTTAGTTCACTGTGAAACATTGCACTACTTTTTATTTTTAATGGTATGTGAATTTTGTTGCTCATTAAGTGTGCCAGCTTGACAGTCCTCAACCCTCCTGCACCCACAGAATGGATGGAACAGCAATATAATCTCCCAAATGTTGTCTGGCATTGATGGGAATAATTTCATTTGGCTTCTAATTTTGATTGAAATAGAGTCACTCCTTAGAGCAGGAAATGAACTTTCACAGAATAAATCCTAAATACTGAAAAATATTTATTTTAGTAACTGTGAGACAGGTATAAAAATTATCTGGGAGTGAAGGAAAAGGAAAGTAAGCACTCAGCTTCTCTATATAAATCTTAAAAATGTAAAACCATTGCTTATCTGTCTGAGATTTCCAGTGTGGATTTTCCCAGAGAGTAAGAACACCTGACTGGTATATTCCATTTCTAGTCCTCTCCTATGGATTTTGGAACACAGGGTGTGTTATGAATAACAAAGAACATATCTATTCTCCACTGTTATCTATGAGTGGAAGATGACCCTGTAGAGCAATAGTAATTTTGTTCCATTTGAAAACAGCCCAGAACTCCTCTGTATTGCCTTAGAGTGTCAAACAATTGACCTGGAAATCACCTCTGCTGGAAAATTAGCTGTGACTAAGTCCCTTGCACCTCTTTCTTGAGAATCAGGAGCAAGTGAAACATGAAAAATATTTAGATGGGGATTTATTCAGAGTTGTCCTGATTAAGTTGAACAGACAAAGACTGGGGAAATAGTGAGGCTGTTAAGAAAAATGCCAGTTAATAAAAATGTAGTTGAACCTAGGCAAAAGGCAGTGCTGAGTATTAACTTTGCTTCAGAGACCCTGTCTGACACAGCAGATTTAGGAGTACACACACTACATGACTATACTCTGAGTGTTTTACCACAGGGCTGCCTATTGCAACATTTTGAGGGCAAAACAGTTGAAGTGAATATCCATGAGAATCCCATTACCAGAGGGAAATTATTTTAGTGCAAGCTAATAGAAACCACATTACACAAGTAAATTATTTTACTGCAAACCTATGAAAACCACATTACAATGGTCAAACAATCTCATTTCAAGTCCACTGAGACCACATTAATAAAGCCATTATCAAAGTAAACCAATTTCAAATGAACTCTATGGGGATTTGATTTTAAATGGCAACAAGATTGCGATGCATGTTGAAAAAGACCCCTTGAATGCTATTATGGTGTAACATCAAATGTGCAATCAAAGTTACAGGGGGCCAGCTACATGATTCTAAGAAAAATGGCTACAGTCCTTTTTAAAATCTGCTGAATTGATTAACAATTTCCTTTTAATTACCATTTGTGTTCTATTTATTTCTTCCTTTACAATGTGTGACATGAGATTTTTCGAAAGCAATATATGCAAAATGAATTTTAAAACATTTCAAGAAGTCATTATGATCATACAAAATGCAGTAACCTCATGCCACTTGTGACAAGCACACATTCAGTATTTTGGGATGAAAAAAGCTGCAATAAGTCCTTATTTCATGTGCCAGGAGCAACAACCATCATGTGCTGAGAAGAGTGCAGGATTTGTATCTGAATTAATCTGCAAAGTAGACTACATAGAGAGGAAGAGGAAAATGGATTGTCTTTATGTTCCCTGTTGAAACTGGGAAAGCTGTGCTCATACTGGACAAGCTGATATTTATCAATTATATATGCATCTGAATGTACACATTCACTCATATATCAGAAATTACTTCAGGTGATGCTTTCATTTTTCTCCTTTAATTTTTTCTCCTCAACATCCTTTATCCTAACTACTTCTGTAGAAAAATAAACTTTCTCTATCAAAAGCTGAGGAAAACATTTCTTTGCTTTTTAGAGACGTCCCCACACACTCATCTTTGATGGATCAGACCAAGTGCTAGCACATCCTTTTCAATATTTAGAGTCACCAGTCACGAAGCTTAGAGTGTAACATGCATTTCCATGAGTCTACAATCAGACCTAGTAGGTATCAGCTTCGCACCTCAGCTCTGACTACTAAACTCATACTTTTCTCATGCAGATGACAAGAACATATTTAGGCATGTGAAGAATTCTGGCTTATATCACAGATACCTGTGTATTTAAAGCATGCATGAGTTTTGGTAGTAGTCTGAAAGATTTTCTCTCCAACTTTAGAAATGTATTCTAAGTTAACTTTACCTGACAAAATCCTTTTTGTAGATCTGTCTGCAACTATACAGAGAAATGTTTTGCAGTGACTATTTTCAAAATGTATCTTTAGATATCCTGTTTATATATGATAACTTTCTAAGGTGGCAACAATACTGAAGGTAGTACTATCTCTGCTGATATAGAAGACCAAAAGCTCAGGTACTGTGTTGATACTGTTAAGTTAGTGATGTGCTAACTATTGAAAAGCTTTTTCTATTCAGTTGAAAAAAACAAATAATGATTTCTAACACATGTTTTGTTATTAAGATGTAGACAAAGGTCTCTAAAAAATTTGCAACAGGATGCAATCAGTTCAGAAATACTGCATTCATAGGCTGTAGCTCTGGGTCTTTGAGCTGTTCATTAAATTTGGTTAGGAAGGGGGAAAAAAAAAGACAAAGGGATCCTTGGATACTTCTGAGTGGCACATTAGTGATGGATAGCACAAGAATAAACAATATAGGATTAGACAGACTACAACATGAGAATAATCCATGCCTCCAATCCTACCTCAAAGTTCCACAGAATTTTAAAATTGCCAGATTTGGTGAAAATTACCTAAATTGTATTTGTCCTTAAAATCGTATAAACATTTAAGTCATTTCTACATTTTGCCTGCTCTCCATTATGACTTAGATATTAGAAAAGAGACAAATAATAGTTTTAGAAAATCAGCATTTTCCTGATGATTTGCCAGCTGTTTCAATAAACCCCTCAAACTTACTAACTGGAAAGTCTCAGTGCAATCCACTGCAGTGTTCTTGGTTTAGTTTCCGCTGATCTCCAAGCTTTAATAAGTATATAATTTTTTATCAAGTGTAGGATAGTTTTAGAATAGGTTGCTTTGTTGAGTTTGGGGGGTGGGGGGAGCTTGGTTTGTTGTTTTGTTTTGTTTTTTTTTTATTTCCCAAGTAATCTTGAAGAAAATACACATTACACATCTACTTAGACAATTCCAAATAGCTCCGATACAGAATCAGCACCTCTACTTGCATATCCCCCTTCTCTGCTACTGTGACTACTGCTGATCAACTAAAAATAAATTAATTTATGTTATTTCATCTAAAAGTAATATTAAGATCTTGAGTTTGAACATGTATTTTCATACCTTCTTTACTACACTGCAACAAGCAGAGGTCAGGATTTCAGGTGCAGACACAAAATCGTCATCCCAATGAAAAGTAAACTGCCAAAAGGCAGTTGATTTCTCAAAATTCATTTGCAACAGAGAAAAAATGAAATAAATACAGCCCACAGTCTTTCCCAGTTTTTAGGTGTACTGCAGGACAGTCTTCATCCTTTTGCCCTTTTCATGAAGGTCTTAACCTTAACTGAGCATTCATTTTTCTAATTGTTTAAAGAAACAAGGAATCAAGTCCACTAACAACTGCAAGAACACAGCTATATTAAATTCAGCAAGACATGAATGCTTATTGTGGTTTTATATTTAGAGCCAGTTGCTTCTACCCACAGAGAATTCTTAACTGTTGATTTGTTGCAGAAATAAATGCCTCCAAAACAAAGTTGACTCACTGTGTTTCTATGAAAAAAAAGTCCTCTTTGTAATACAATGAAAGAGTATGGATTTGCTTTTCGGGACCTTGTTCTCTTGTCATCCTGAGCACATGTATTTCAGTGTACTAGAAGAAAGTAATCACGTTGGTGGGTGTCAGTGCAGAAAACTTCTGTTATACACTCTGTCATTTTTTGTTTCCCATTGATGCACAAAAGCTGGCTCAACAGCTTTGTGGGCAGTATGCAAGTTAAACTTTGTGGTAGTATGCTTCAACTTAAAAAAGAAAAAAAAAAAGAAATTCTAGAACTTTGGCACTGAATACTGTTCTGTATTGGACTCCACTAGATAATTAATAGAGGAAACACACACTAACCCAGAAGCACAATATAATTAATCTTGAAAAAGTCATTCATGGAGAGCATTTTGCTGAAACACTAAGAGGATCCTGAAGTATTGGCAGGTAACTGTTGGCAGCTGAGTTGTGTATTGGAAGTGAAGACATATAAGCAACTGCTGTGGAATTTAGTATTTCCAAGCAGAAGGTGAACAGAGTAGACACACAGAATAATCTGTGTTAAAAACCGTCCTTAGGCCACTTTGAAGATATGTGTTAGTCTTGAAGATTGCAAGACTGTAAAAACTGCCTCAAGCGTGGTGGGAGAAGCCTTTAAAGCACTTAAGACCTGAGACAATATATTGAGTTAATAGTAGTCTGTGAGATAGGCAAAAGGTAGATGGAAGTGAAGCAAACTACGTTTAATCTTAAGGCTGTTTCTGAGAGTGATGCTGATGTAATCAAAGAAAGAAAAAAGACACAATTAGAAAATATTGATAAGATGGAAGAAATAATTGAATTCAATGCAAACTTAGAGATAAACCTTGATCTGAATTTCACCAAGCTCTTTATTATCATCAGTTGCAAATAGAAATTGAGGTATATTTACTTCTCTTGGTTTCAGACTCTTTCCTGATATCCCATTACTGAGTCTTTAACAATCAGCAAATCTCCACTCAATGAAATGAGATATTTTAATGGCTTTCATATATTTGCACATTTGCAGATGCTATGGTCACTACGTGTGTCACATATCTAGTTGAGCCATAGGCTGTGGCTCTGACAGTTTTCAAGATCTAAACAAACATAAATCAAAATATGACCACAGCATAAATTAATGAAATTTTATCAGGTGTGGGAACAACACACAAAATGTCATCTTACTCTGTAACCAATGTTAAATCAGTCAGTTATTTGAGCATCATTATAAATAGTGGATTAAAAAAAAAAAATAGAGGATGAATGAGGTGGAAGCTAGAAGAACTTGAGAAAACATAAGTACAACAGTAAGAATTTCATGGCGACCTAAAACAGCACTGGTGTCACTACATAGGGTCTCTGCAAAAGGGTGCAGGGAACAAATACAGATCTGACTGTTCTTGTATGCAAACTTCCAATAACAACTCCTGAAGCCCAGTGTACCTGATAGGACATTCACTACTATATAAAGTGTCAAATAATGCATAAAAGAAATTTGAGCAGAAGTATTAATTTTTAAACATGAGTGTTTCAGTGTTCATGGTCTTGTCAAGTTCTTGTCTGCATTGACACATCAACCACACTTCCTCCGTTAGATAGAGTGATACCATAGTTTAGGTTTAAGAAGGTCTTTGTAGGCTTCTTAGTTGCAACATTTTGAGGAGAGATGAATGAAAGTTTAGAGGAAGAACATATTCACTAGTTTTTACTTCTTGGCATGTGAATCAAATACATAAAATGTTTGGCAATGTCAAATAGTTTTGCAGACTACCATATCTGAAACAATTTACTCAAAAAAGGAGACAAAAATCAAGACTAAGCATTCCAAAGAAGTGGTGCCTATCTAGATATGTTTATGGGTTCATACTCAGTACTCATTTATTAGTTGCTCTGTAAGCATTTCATATAAAATTTTAAAGTTTTTATTCTTTGAATAAGATTAATACAGTGTGCCCTGATTTCCAGTGAAAGATGAAAAGATTTCATTTCTCAGTCAACAAGATCTGATGTTACGGGGTTTTTTGTTAGTGAGTTGCATATGCATAAGAGCTACAGACTCTGAAACACTTGATACGATGTACAGATTTACTTTTTAACTCTATCACTTTAAGTCGATTGCTGTCTGAACCCTTGCTTTCACTGATATTTCTTTCTATGTATTTTTTTTCTCTATATGAACTGAAGAGAGCTGAAAGAGAGTGCTACTTTGTAAAGTCTGCCTCTCCCTTTCAGCAAGACCGAGCTGCTTTCTTCTAGATGCCATTTGTTTTGTCCCAGCCAGTTGTTCCTTGGACTGATATTTGAAATTAAAAAAACCCTTGTCTTCTTCCTCCAATCATATGATGCATAGCATGTGATGTACTGTCAGCTTCAAAAATTTGTCTGAGCAGAGTGGAGAGGTCTAATGACCAAAAAAGAAAGAGCAATGGGGTGAGGAGGAGAAGGGAATAATAATAAAAAACCCCCAAAAACAAACAACACAAACAAACAAACAAACAGACAATAATATAACCTTATTTTAAAATGGAGGTCTCACTGGTGCACATTAAAATCAGGCATTTTGGTTCACTGCATCACCTACACCATTTGTGATATTTTTACTGCAAAGCACATCCTGAATGCCTCTGAATTAAAAATTGAATTTTGCAGGGTGGGCTCCAGAAATTTCCACCTCCCCTCAGTGGTAGCTCTAATTGAAGTTTTAGAAAAATCACAGCTGATCAGTTAAACGAACATATATGATGTTATTTTAACATTTTATATAGAGTGTATTGTAAAAATAATATTTGATGAACAAAATTGTCATCAAGTACATTAGCTAATGCCTAAACTTTTCCAAAAACTAAACATTTTAATACTCCAAAACAATGAGGAAAATATCGATTCTTCTAATTTCCTTATCAGGGAAAATTATAGCTTCTTGAGAAATGTTTATTTTAAAATAAAAAAAACCAAAACAGTATTTTTCAGTAAACAGAAGGTATCAAACACCTTCTAGTTCTGTAAACATACAAGTAAGCTGCTGCACCTTCTCTCCAAGTGTGGACAAATTCAACAGAGTTGTGATGTCATGTGAAACTGATTTGAAAACCTTTATCTCAACATTCAAACTTTAACATGCAATTCATACAGACATAGAATCATCAGGGTTGGAAAAGATCTCTAAGATCACCATCCTAACCATCAATGTGACCACCAAACTCATGTTCACCACTAAATCATGTCCTCAAGTGCCTCCACATATTTTTTGAGCACATTCAGGGATGGTGACTTAACTCTTCTGCTATTTCTACACTCATGCTGGGGACAGGGATTTAGTTCAGGACTTTATGCACCAAAATGATATGAAAAGCCAGTGTCCCAGTCTGTAAAAAACAAATGTACCTGTTTGCTGATTTGAGGTCCTCTTCTCAGCTGACATCTTTAAGAGAAGTAGAAGCATGAATTTAATTTCCCTCAGCAGGTTCCCCCATCACCAAAAGTCCATTTTTTCTGTGCAGCTACCCAGAGAAGAGTAAAAGGGTGTAATAACTTTGCTCCAACCTGAAATGCACATCATTCAGCTGTGCAATGCCCTGGTTCTCCTGCCTCAGGATACTGACAGGCAAAACACCAAAATGAGGTTGATCTTTATTCCATTGAATAGGTAGGAAATAGAATTAAATTAAGACAAATCCTTCAACAGACAAATGTTATACATTTCCATTTCAAGTACAAGAAGCCACAGAATACATCCATAGTAAGACAATTTTGCCTGTGCAGTAGCACAAAAAACAAAAAACAAAACAAACAAAAAAAAGTGATAATGAAAAAAATGTTTAATACTACTGACTTAGGAAAGTATATTTCATATTTATAAATAGTATCCAAAACATTTATCCCCAGAATTCTGGTATTCAAATATTTTAGTATTAGATGTCTGACCTAATAAGCTTTGCCTCTATAGCTCTTTAATAATCTGATCCATAGATTCAGGTTAATTGCTCATGGGTCAAAGACTGCAACAAACTCCACAAAGTCCAGAGCTGGATTCCCTTCCCAGTCTGAACATCTCAGCAATTCATAGTCCTTTTTTCTCCAGAAATTCCATTATCTATTCATCTTCTTCATGACCACTCAAGCCTACATATTTCTTGGGCACAAAATTCTTGTTTCCTTTGTCTCAAATATAACCCATCTAAAGCTGTAATACTTTCAGATTTTGCCAAGTCATTTGTCCCTTCATAATGTTTATTTTGACTTTTTGTATATACATTACTGATGCTCTTTGTGGTAGACTATGAATTTAAGCTTCTTCCTCAAAGACTAACTCTGTCTGAATGCTCAGGGCAAGGCATCATCCCACTCCAATATCCTGTTTCTCTCTTCGTTTGCATGCAGGTGGCATGAGAAGTGACTTGTCTGCTGCCATTTCTCTTTCACTCGTTATTCAGACACCTGCTATGCTCCCACTAAGCCTGTTCCACTTGTTCCCTAATCAGGTCAGTGCCTATGAAATACACCTATCTTCAAAAATGAAGCCACAATAAATATTTTGGAGATTAAAAATATGTTATTTGGATTTGTTCCTTTGAAGTGTGTTTATACTCATGCTTGGAAAAGATGGCCTCTTCTTAAATGATAGTCATGAATGGCATGCACTTAGAGGTTAATTATCAGTTCACTGAACTCTTTTGTTGTAAATATACATATATATTCTGACACAAATAGGCAACAGGAAAAAAAAATTATTTTATTCATGCTAAAATCTGGCCTGAGAAGAAATTCTGATAAATGATCTCCTGACTGAGACATATGATAAAGTGGAAGCATTTCTTGCTCAACATTTGGTTGATTTTTTTCATTTAGTTTTACATGTATCAGGTAAAACTAAATGGTCTGTAGCTGTTAGCAATGTGATATTTATGATTAATGTGACTGCATGTGATTTGTGCATGAGAAATTATCTGGAGTTCTGGCAGGACTCTTGTTTTCTCTTGAAAATGAAATAATATTTATAATATGTAAAAACAAAAAAAAGAGAGGAAAAATAAGAATATATTTATTTATAAATTGCTTGTAGCTAGCACAATAAAAATGATCTACCATTCATTTATGGCTTTAGATGGAAGGATTGGTGCCAATTGCTTTTTTTTCCACTCTCAGATGTAGACTGAGAAACATACTTACTGGAGTTCAGTGTCCTGCTTTAAACCGTAGACAGAAAAAAAAGGATTGCTGGATCAGATTAATAATAATTAAAAAAAAAAGGCATGTTTTCCAAATAATACATAATCTCAAAAAAAATGTTGGTTGCAGAGAAGTTCTGCTAATGAGCACAGGATGAGGTTTTTGTGTTACACCCCAATAAAAACCCTAGAAAGTCTCAGTACAGTCATAGCTTATTGCTGTCCCTTCACTTCACATAAGCTATGTGCTTATGGAGAACTGATCCTTCAGAAAATGTTCCTACCTTGCAGGCTCCAGTGGGGATAAACAGCTCATTAAGGGGCTAAGACTCCTTCCTACAAGCCAATATTTTCAGAAATGGGACCTGTACAGAGACAGCTTGACAAGCATTGGAACTTGTTTCCTCTTTTGATTGAGTACATTTTCTTCATTATATGAGGAAGGAATTTGTTCTTAGCATTTTTATGTGGTGCAGACATTGAAATACTCTGTCACAGATTTCAAGATTTGGACAGATTGAAACCTTGTTCAAGTTGTCTGATAGAAAAAGGCAGTTACAAGCAACCAGTTATTAAAATGTGTACCCCACTTGAAAAGCGGGAATTAAAAGCCTGATTACCATTACAAAGTTAGACTGGTGTCTCTCTGCTTCAAGACAACTCTTCAGGAAACACTTTGGGATCTTAACACTGGTTTTCACTTCATCCCAGAAGCATTTTGGTGAGGGTGTTGGTCAGGCCGGTTCTGGGAAAGTGCAATCACACCCACTGTGGACATCAGTAAACAGTTGGACCAACGAGAAACAGTTTAGAATTCAGAAAGTATGTGTCTTGGTAAAGATGATGCACAAAGAAGCCCAGCTCTTCAGGGAAGAAACAGGTATGCTGCTTTGCAAGAGGTAGACAACTTTATTACAGTACTAGCATGAGGACCCGTAGTTCCCTTTTATGACAACATCTCTAAGTCTGCCTGTCACCCACCAGCTAACAAAAACTAGACCTATTTCAGGTTTTGTCTCCTCTCCAGTACCTCAGGGTTAAGTGCACATGGTTTTGGACTGCAATTTTTAATTCTTTCAGGTTTACTTCCATATATTACAGTTATTAATGGTAGGAATGTATTGAGTTAAACTGGTACCACAGGAAGCGTGACTTTTATGATGTATTTTAAACTCCATGTTTGTGAATTGTTTTCTTCTGAGTGAGTGGGTGAATAATGCTATAAAAAGATACATTATGTTTCAAGGTCTGTCTCAGCTTGAAAAGTATATATTTATTCACTGTATATAAACATTTAAAAAAGACTTGAAGAGATGGAAAGAGAATAATATTACTGCAAAAGGATATTTCTCTTGAGGACAACATTGAACATTATTGAAATAAGTTGTTCATGGGCAACAAAAACGTGAAGCTTTGTTTCATATAAAGTTATCCTCTTTGTCATGGCATCTTAATATCAGTTCCACCATTTTCTTTATGACGCCTGTGTTGTGCACCAGACACCCAGTCTGGACTGAAGTGGCTGCTGGCCAGCCTCTTGCCTGGACAGCTGACCTGGCAATTGCTCTAGGCAGGATGGACAGTGATAGAATCAGGGCAAAACTGTGTACCTTTTAGTTTCAGTGTCCTGCTCACTGTTTCAAAAGCCATTTAATCCTTTAATCCTTAATCTTGCTGAAATGGGGAAATGCCTTCAGCTCACTTGATTACCTGGATGCAGTATGAATATACAATATTAGCAATAAAAAAAATGAATTCTCACCAGAAAGCGGGTGATTTCTAGAATCAGGTTATGAGTTATCATTTTATCTAAATAAAGGAACACCTGGGCCCTTGCAGATAGAATCTGAGCAAATAAGAGGTAGTTTCTGTGTGGATGAGACATCCTGCCCAAGGGCACTGTGCACAGATGGCAAAGGTTGAGTATCAGTGGCAGTGCATCTCTATGCCTCCACCAGTGATTGGCAGATGGAAGCAGTTTAATTTGGAATAAAAAATGGATTTGCTAATCTTTGGATGTTATTACTTTTATTTGCTGGAGATGAACTGCTCTCTTCAGAGGGTCTGCATCTCACCCACATATCACACACCAATTTCTAAATCTTTCAAGTCTTCCCTTGCTAATGACAGGAACAGTTCTACATCAATTTCAGAAGTCAGGTTAAATCAACCTGTGCTCTAAGGAAGTTGAATACATATATGGACTTACGTCTTTCCTAGCTTGGCCATACATACCAAATACTTAAATAGAAAGACAGTCATAATAAACTACAGAAAAACACAGGTGCCTATGAACTTACAAGCATTTTGCCAGAATGAGACATTACAGAGTACAGAAAGCTGTAGAGGAGATTTGTGTTTCCAACAGAGATGTAATGCAATAGAAGTCCTTTCAAAAATGTTTTTTTTTTTTTTTTTAAAATGTATTACCTGTCCTAGCTGCAAGTAATGAATTTAGATTGGCAAATTTTTATAAAAAATTTATTATTTTTATAGAGTTATAGAAAAAATATTTTTTCATCAAAAGTTGGCTTTCCAGTCCAGTAGAAACCTGGATCTCCTTGACCACAGCAGGATATGTGCTGTCGTATTTTCCATCTAGTAGTTTTTTGTCTGTGTAGGATTCATCCTGGCTTGAACATAGAGATTTCAAGATATGTTAGAAGCATGTTTTTGTCCCACCTTATGTGAATGTCTATAATGAAAAAATACACAATGTTGTTTAATTTCTATTCTGTTATATGATAGAGCTGGGTTTTGGTTTTTTGGTTTTTTCTCTCTAACATCTAAACACCCTTGAACAATCATAACTCTCATATATAACCCTTTCACTTTGCAAAGGGAAAGTCTCAAAAATGAAAAAAAAAAAAAAAAAACCACAGAAACAAACAAGCTTTATTCAGAAAAAAAATCCTACATTTCAAAATGTTCCTTCATCATAGTAAAAAGTATGTTCTTGCATTTTTCATGGGCAGGCTTGAAACATTACCTGCATTAGCCAGAGAGAGAACCTTATCCCTCAAAGGAAGCAATAACCCAACTGCTACTGCTGCTGCAAGCTTTGGCCTCTACTCACTAGTCTTTCCATCTTCATCTCCGTAAACCAGACACCCACAGGAAATGCTCCTGGGCAGTGAACCGCAAACATCTATGCTGGTACAGCTGCTGAGTGAGATGGAGAAGGAAAAAAATCAGGAGGCAACTTTGACATGATTTACCTCCTCGAAAGCTTGGAGGGTTTAACCAAAAGAATATGTATTTTTTTTCCTTCTTCTTGGCTTCAGTGGTAGACTCTGGTCTCCATCTTTTTAAAGCTGAAAGCGTAAATAAAACTACAGTATTCACCTGTATGCCCACAATTTTGCCCTTCACTAACAGGGTAAATCTACTGAGTAGTTCAAAGAGACTTGCCTGGATCCTGATGGTGTCAAAGAAGGTTTATATGGATGGGGATTCAGTTTCTTCCACTTCCAGTCTTATTTCCAATCTGGTGCTTTCCACCTCCTGAACAATCAACCTCACTTACAAAAAAACCCTAAAGAAATATCTATAAAATATTATTTCAATAAGTTTTTGTGACATTGGTAAAATTGTATTCTCTGAGGCATAAATAACATTTTTCTGTGTAGGCTCAGACAGCAGAAATAGAGATTTCCCCACCACTGGTTTCATTTAAAGCACAATGTTTTGCACAATTTAAATGAAAAAGGCACATCTCCACTGCACAG
>JAWWEV010000095.1:802856-813465 GCA_035583235.1 Hafferia zeledoni
CAAAACATATGTTCTAAATTTTTCTTGACATCAAATATTTCACATCCTCCTCCAAAGGGACTGGGTAATACACAAATCACTGAGATTGTAACAAACAAAGCAGTACACTGAATGGGAGATGAAAGGAATCTGTGGAATGGTGTCATTGGACGTTTGGGATATCAGAAAGACTGTTTCTTACAATCACTCCCTTGGCAAGATACTTAGGACTATGTGCTCCATGAGTTAAGTGCCTGGGCAAGAAAAGGAGTGAAGGATCTGCCCTGCTCTGGGTGTCAGCTGTGCTGCAGGATTCACCCTCCAGTGCACAGGTGTGGGGACTTGAGTTAAGCAGCACAACACATCCTACCAGGGGCAGTGACCAGGCTATGGCAGGAGCACCTTGCTCTTCCTCTAAGCTCTGTTTATTGGACTTTAACATATTTTAAAATATGGAGCATACACTCAACAGCTGCTTGTGATGGTCAAGCTCCTATCTGTCCATTCCAGGTGACCTCCATCCAGACACTGTATAGTTTCTGCTGAAACATAGGTCAAGTCATTCCATACTCGTCTCTCTTAACAGCAAAACAGTGATATTTAACTCAGACTATTTCAATATTTATTTTATGAAGACCAGGGTTTTTTATTAATTCCCATTTTTTTTCTTCTTTCAGTTTGTGTTGGAATCACACTTTATAGTAAACATTTAGGAATGCAATTTATAACTAGCCCAGAAGCAAAAAAAATTATAAAATCAGTGTGATAAGTTCTGAATATTTTATTGCAAAGTAGCCATAGGCTCTCTGGAGCAGCGAACAGTAGCTAAAGACATAACACAAGCAGCACCAGAGTCACAACTGCTCACTTGAGAAAGTAAGATACAGAGAGCTAAGATGAAATTTAGCCAGTACCAAATTCTCTAGTCCTACAAAAATTAGCACAAGCTATTCTATAGACTATGGAGCTGATGAATATGTGCATTAACATTTATGGCAAAGAACTACTAAGATAAGAAAAAAATAAGAGGAAGAAGAAAGATATGGGCAGATATGGAAAAAAGCAATTTCTAAAAATTAGTGAATTTGAATTATATGAATCCCAGAGGACCAAGGAAATTAGATATTAGTCATCTGAACTCTGACAATTGGTTTTGAGAAGTCACATAGAAAAGAAAAAGACAGAAAAGTGAAATTAAAAAATATAATTTCATACACTGTTGAAGATAAAACTTTTAAAGTAGTTGAATAATGTTTAAACAAACAAACACACACACACACACACACACACACCCCAAAAAAATCACTTAGCAATGGCATGATGAAATAAACAAGACAAACACATTTATGAACACCAATGAAGATTTTTCTGAACACACTGAATACTTTATTGTTCACTTTTTGCATATTTTCACCCATTTTTTATTCTCCTCTTATCAAGGTAAGAAAAAAAAGGTACCAGAGACCTACACCAATGATTCAATTTTCTTGGACTAAATGTCTAACACATCCCAAGCTAATAGGTATGGTCTACATGTCAAGTATGTTACTGAATTCTTCCTGATTCTACTATAGCTGAATTTTCTAGTATAAAATGGTAAAAACAAGAATGGGAATTCCGTCATGACCACAGAAATAGTCTTTCAGAATTGTTTTCTTCACTTTATGCATAAAGCTATTAAAGGGGACTAATTACAGAAGAAAGCACTGAGAAAAACAAGAACTTATCAAAACAAAATATTCTGCTACAGGACACTTCTCCCAATAAGTCTGAATGGAGCATTTTAATGCCTATTTCATGAATATTAAAAGGAGGAAAAAAAAAAAGAGAAACAACTAAAAACCCCCAAGAAATTCATCCCGGGCTTTGACATTTAGAGTAGATTATGAAGTTTACATAACAACGCACTAGCAACTTCTCTATACACTATTTTAATAAAGTTTTGGCAACAGGTTTATAATATGAATATTAAGTAAATATTCCTGAATTCCATTTATACATGTTGAACTTCTAATAAAAAAAAAATTAAACAAAATAAAACAAAAAAAAACCACCAAAAAACAAAACCAAAACCAAACAAAACAAAAAAACAAACAAAAAAAAACCCCAAAACACTAAATCATATAAAGTTTATAAAATTTATGTAAGGATCTCAGCAATACAATAGCAGAACACATGAATTCTCTGCAGGTGTTATTGAGTGAAAGCCTTTGGCAGTCATTTTTGCAGGTTTTTCTGGTGTGAAAACAGAATCTGCAGATCTGCATGAAACTTTATTTCTACATTTGTAAGTATAGAGTGAAATAATACTTTCTGTTTCGTAAACCAGAATGCAAGTTATATAGAATTTTTGGATCTTCTAAATATAATTACCAAGTACTATGCAACTGACACAAAGTTGCACATAAAACAGTGTTAGGGAGAAGTAATCATAGTATTTCCACCATACAATATTAACTACTACTGGTTAGCTTTTTGTCTCTATATTTAGATGCATGGAATAAAAAACAAAAATACTTCTCTTTAGTGTTCACCATATTTATAAAAATCATCTATCTCACATATACACAGGAATCTGCCAGCTGAAAAGAGGCTGAGACCAAGAGTTTGAAATACACTGCTTTTTATCTAAGTGTGGAAAAGGTCTGATAGAATAGTTCCTGCTGTTATGTATGACCCTTGTTAGTAGCTATGGGAAGCATTAAAAAAAAGAAACAGTTTTGTGCAAGGAACACACTAACAATATCTCTCCTATCTCATCCTGAACAGGTAAAGAAGCTCAGGCTGTGCTGTTTCCTGTGTAGTTTAATTGTTGCAGATAACTTCTGCAGACGGTGGTAATAATTATGGCAGCATGAGATGGTAATAATCTACATTTGTACTTTGAAGTGGGAACATTTTACTGTGATTCTATTCACTCTCAAAATTATAAGTCTTTGATTATTGACAGGCTTTGCAGAAATAGCATTTCATTATTATCCTAACTGCAGTTCTGAGAAGACTATTGCATAGAGCAGATGAGATCAAGCATATGCCTTAGAAAACCTATTTTTATGCAACATTTTGTATGTAAATAAGGATAGCAGTTGTGAAAAGTGTTAGACATGGAGTCCTAGACAGTAAGATTCTTTAATGATGGAGCAGATAGGAAGAAAACAGAAGCTAAAAAATTGCTTATCAACATGTGTCAATCTTAGTAAGGATTGCCTTAATAGGCAAGAAAAAGTCACTCCTTGAGGTCACTGCATTGCTATCCTAAAATTATTGCTAACTATATTAGTGGCTATAATGAGAGATAGTGAACAGCCACTATACACTAAAATTTTGGTCTCGCTCACCTCATCTTTTCAGCACTCTTCATTGCTAGATTAAAATCTGAGTTCTCTCAGTGTTTCTCCAGTCCTAGTACCTATAAGTTTGTTGCTTTCACTGTCAAAGAAGAGGTTATCTCCTACAAGCAGTACGCGTGGGTTAGGATAGCCATGTCTTTAATGTACTCCCTCTGTTCATCTTCCTAAGTTCAAACTTTTAGCACAGTCTATGACATCTATGATGTTCATATTAATGAGGCATTGCCTGCAGAGCTGCTTCTGCATTGTGCTGTAATGACATAACTTCAATAACTCTGCTTCTATGCAGAGTACCTTCCAAATGAGAAACTAAAGGGAAACAGGTTTTCCTGATCTTTACTTCCTTTTCATGGGATAGTCTCTTTCTTCTGCTCTGTGGACTTCAAGTGTAAAGGATCTTGATTTCTGTTTTTCAACATCTCACTTTGGGAATACTCAGTCTTCAACCCAAATGCCTAGCTTGAATAAAAATGCTCCTGGCTTTTCTCTCTGTGTCTTTTGAAGCTGCTTATGCACATTTTAATCCAGAAATGTCATCCATTTCTTTATGTTCAGCTTGAAATGGGATAGAATTCTAATTGTCTATTCCATCTTTAAGAACAACAATTTTAAAGATACCTAATTTATGGCTATGACAATTTTACATTGACTTTAAGAGGTGCTTGTAGCACAACTTCACATTGTCAGCTGTCTTGTGCATTTTTTTCCCCGTTCTTCCATCTTGCTTTATTGTCAAATGAGTATTTCCTGTCATTTGCCTTGTCAATGCAGAGAAAATTCTAAAACCACAGCATTTATGCAATTTATTCCATATTCAATCTGCTTCATATTTACTGGCCAACTATTTCATAGAACATTTCTGTAAAATATAGTAGTCAGAGAGAATTTCTCTAGTCATGACTATGCAGAAACTTGGTGGCAAGGGAAGGGCTGAAAAATGAGTATTGTGGTTCACAGCTCTGCTCTCTTTGCACCACACTGTCTCTCTTACAAAGATCAAAAAAGAAAGTGAAAGATATTACTGAAATAATGAACACCAAGATCATAACTCCTAATTTAGACAAGGTTTCTAAAATATTGCTTTAACTCAGTCCAATGCCCCAAATTTACATTTAAGACTTCATAAATGGTACCAAGGTATTATGATTCTCAAACCTCTATGTTTTTAAATAGACATCTGCTGAAACAAACTTTGTCAACTAACTTCAGAAAACTTTTGCTTTTAGTTGATGAGGAACTTAAAACAAAACTTTGGGTCCTAACCAGTCCTTTCAAAATAGGTTGTCTTTGGAAGAGCTGATGGACACTCATGTCTGAAACAGCTTCTGTTATGTCCAGCTTTTCACTAGATTATGTCTCACTCTGATCTTTGGAGGTAGAGAACAATAGAGAAATCAGGATGTCATTTTTCTTCAGCCACAGAGAAAACCACAAATACCCTGAAACATCCTTTTTACCTGAGGAAGAATGTCAAAATGTAGCAGAAAAGCACATGCTCTTCTGGTATGTTGTTTGACTGCAATCCCTTGGATGATATCTAGAATTTAACTAACTTTGTCCTCAAAGCAACTTCTACAAAGACAGGAATACCTACTACGAAATCACAGCTTTTATCATTGGACAGATACTGTGTAATTTTACAGCTTTCTTACCCCTCTGTTGTCTCCTTGGCAGTGTTGATTGTTATGTCCCCTCAACAGGTTCCAGAATCAATCCGGTTTTCATCTATATGGAGTAGCATGGTTATTTTTAGAGGAAATTGTGTTATTGGGATTGTGTTAAAAAAACCAACCAAACAAAGCCAACAAACCAAACCAAAAAACCCCAATATGTTTGTCTTTCTTCTAACCTCATAATCTCAGCTCCTTGTGAAGTCACTATCACCAAGAACCCCTTTTTCACACTCTGAGAACTCTTCTGAACCTCATCACCTTAGAAAGAAAACTAGTTTTTCAGTTTTGGGATTTGTAAATTTAGATAAGCTTCCAAGTTAATCTCCCAACTTTTTCTAATCACCAGCATTATTAAAACAGGTTTTATATTTAACAGTGTCAGCTAATGTAATGTAATCCAGTTAATGCAAGAAATGTTCCATTAATCCTACCTTGCTGAGGAATGGGGGTGCCATTAAGTACGAAGTAGGGAAGCTGGCTTTCTAAGAGACAGAAACAAGAACTGCTAGGTAAGATGAAGGAAAATAAATGGAAAAAACCCAACAACAGTAACAAAAAAAACACAAACCAAACACATACATAACTTATGGAAGGACACACATAGAACATGTTGTTAAAAATAACCATATTTTTTCCTCTCTTAATGCATACCTCATAAAAATAGTATTTTTTGGCAACAAAAAAGATCCCTCTTCTCTTGTAGATATGCCATCGCTAGGTTCACATATATGTTTAGGTGTTGTATTTCTAACTTGCCAGCCTACCTCAGTTTCCCAAAGCAAGAAGGAAAGAACTGGCTTAGAATTTACATATTGTGCTTATGAATGAGGATAGCTGTCTACGGTAGCTAGCTCAAAGAAGATGGAGTAAGAATATTAAGATGATATATGTGTTCTACACTTTTACAGACATATTCTGCTTTCAGTTAAGACCTCTTATCAAAGAATATTCAAATATGTGAAAACAAAGATAAAGTCTGACAGACCTTCAACAGGTTGTGGTACATTCATACAGTACTGTCTATATCACTTTTTAATTAGCAGTCCAAATGCAGTGAACAGATTGTACAGTGTACTACATCAGGCTGACTCCTACAGTTTCTATTGATTCATATTCATGTTTAAAGGACCCTCCTTCAAGCAGGTATTTTCTCTTCCAGCTATCCTCCCCAAAACCCAGGGCTTTAAAGTTAATACTATTTCACTCAAAGGCAGCAGCTGGCTTTAACAGGTACCTGAAAGGACACTTTACAGTTTTAATGCATTTTTCTCTACCTGGGATGAGAAACCAAATTGCTGCTAGCAAAAATGCCTTAGTCATTAACTGAAAGTAAGTTTTAAAAGCATTCCATTATTCCCCCCGTGGGAAATTTCTGACTTTATTAGCATCTTTTGAATCTGTATTAAAAGTACCTAAGTGCTAAAATCCTAACGGGCAAAAGGCTTACTTTATTATAAAGATTTAAGTTGATAATTCTACCTTGTGTTAGAGTGAACAAAAGAATTCAAGTTATAGTTCAGATATTGAGAGTAAACCTTACTTGGTTCTGAATTCAATATTAAAAGAAAATAAAAAGTGTCTGTGTTATTACACGTTTCTGACATGCATAAGGATGAATAGACAGATGTGTCTGCTTTTGCATGGAACTGAAGAATGGCAAATACTACTAAAAAGTATAGTCAAACTATTTTTTTCCTGGTGAGAAAAGTAGGGTTAATCATGCAATCTTTTTCTGTTACTGAGTAAAATTTTCTATTACAGTCAACAGCAATAATTCACAATTTTACAGTGTGATTTATGATATATTAGAGCATTGGTAGTTGTGAAGTTCAGAATATATATTCTGAAAATCTTTTCAGAGGACTACTATCTCTCCTATCTCATCCTGAACAAGCAAAGAAGCTACTACTATTATGGTTATGCCTTTTATTTTTTTTTTCCAGGTGATCTAACCTACTTAAATCTTGCAAGAATTTTAAAGGAAAAATCAAATTAGAAATGTTAGGGTTAGAACAGCCAGATTGAGTAATTCCACCTCTCTCCTTAATCCTCAACAGATTTTCAGACTTTCAGCATCTCATTAGGTCTGGAAATTAGCTGGCTGGAGTTTGAAATTAGATTATGATTTTAAGATACATCCCTTCATTACCTTCTACAGAACCACATTCCCCAAGAGAAATTCATGAAAAGTTTATGAATTACAGGAGTCATGGTCCCTCTGTGTTTCTGATATAAAGGAGAATATTTAGGCTGTTATGTCTTCTTCAGGGTCCGTTGGTTTCAGGAAGAACTGCCTCTTCAGAACTGGGTAAAAATGTCACCCATTTTTAGGGTCAAATTTCATTCCCATTTAAAATTGCATCCCTGGGGCTTACTGGTAACAACATCACTGAAGTGAATCCAGTTATCCCTAACTAATTAGTTCTTAAACAGCTCTTTCTCAATAGGATGGAACTTTGCAAACCAGGTTCCATAAAAACCCTTTCTAATAATTTTTCACATATCCCGCATTTCTTTGCCTATCTTGGGACAAAAAGAACCAAAAGACTCTGTCTATTCACTGTGAAGGATGTAAATATGTCAGTAAGAGAGCAGTATCTCACTCTAGGATCACTAATTCTAGTATCACTGATTCAGGGAATTGCAAGGCAAAGTCTGTATTAGGTACAGGAACAATGACTTTTTTCAAAACTACATTATGATATACCATTAATTAGAGGGCTTTCATAAGAGCTGGATAA
Source organism: Hafferia zeledoni (assembly GCA_035583235.1). Classification (NCBI taxonomy): domain Eukaryota; kingdom Metazoa; phylum Chordata; class Aves; order Passeriformes; family Thamnophilidae; genus Hafferia; species Hafferia zeledoni. The sequence goes on from JAWWEV010000095.1 coordinate 810,600, forward strand.
ACCAATATTTCAGAACTTCATGTTACCTACTAATCAGACATTTATGTCTTGTCTCTTGTTCGCAATGCTCCTTACTTCTTAAAGATTGTAGGAATCATTATGGGTTTCCAGGAAGGGATGGACTGCAAGGCAGCTGACTGTAGTTATACACATTACCAACAATGGCAAAAAATTTGTAATAAAAAAAGACAAATAACAGTTGTCACCCTAACAATTGATATGGTATAAGTTCATATGTGCCTATATTTGATTTTTCCAGTGACATTCTTAGGAGTAAGAAAAGCCTTAGTTATAGGATATTCACGGAGAGTTAACTAGCATATTTCAAGTGCTTTATATAGTCAGGTAGATGGAAACAGAGAAAGATGGTTAGGTTGAAAGGGACTCAAAGTGGCCCCAGAAAAGAAAGTGCTCCCTTGGTCCTCAAGAGCATACATAAAGCTTTGATGCAAAACTAGAAAAGTAGGTCCCCTGGAGCTTAGAGCTATCTAAAAGGTGAGGTCCTCTGAAACTGAGCCCCAGGAACCCAGTGATGCTATGAAAATGCAAAGCATAGTACAATGGTGCTTACACTTCAGTCCTGCAGCAGAAAAAGCTGGAGGCAACTGTACAAGCAGCTCAGCAGCTACCTCACTGAGCTATTTCAGAAGCCGGCTGAAAGATGCATAAATCATAAATGCTGCATTCTTCCACAGATATCTTAAAAACCCACCAAAAATGCATATAACCCACAGCGCTCTGTGCTACTTCTTTAGAGACTATAGAGACAAACCTATGAATCCCTTCAACCTATCCTTCTTATCAAACCTGATTTCCTTTTGTGACAAGGTAACCCACCCAGCTAATCAAGGGGAGCCAGCTGATGTAATCTTTTTAGATTTTAGTAAAGCTTTTGATACTGTCTCCCACAGGATCCTTCTGGACAAACTGTCCATGCCATAGCTGGATAAACTTACCAGGTGGTGGGTGAACAATTGGCTCATGGGTCAAGCACAAAGGGTAACAGTGAATGGGGTAACATCAGACTGGTGATCTGTCACTAGTGGGATTCCACAGGGCTCCATCTCAGGCCCTGTGCTCTTCAACACAATGCTCTTCAGAAATTACTTGGACACAGGATTGGAAGGGACAGTAAACAAGTTTGCAGATGACAAAAAACTGGGAGAAGCTGTTGACTCCCTGAAGTCAGGGAGGCCCTGCAGAGAGATCTTGACAAAGAGAGCTAGGCAATCACCAGCCATAGGAAGCTCGACAAGGGCAAGTGCTGGATTCTGCACCTGGGATGGGGCAACCCTAAGTGTACAAACAGACTGAGGAATTAGATTCAGTAAAGGAGCTCTGCAGAAAGGGCCCTGGGGGTCCTGGTCGATGGCAAGTTGAGTATGAGTCAGCAATGCCCTGGCAACCAGGAGGGCCAGCTGTGTCCTGGGGGGCACCAGACAATGCATCACCAGCTGGTCAGAGGGGATTGTCCCTTTCTACTCTGCACTGGGGAGTCCTCACCTTGAATATTGTGTGCAGTTTGGGGCACTGCAATATAAGAAAGACATTAAGCTATTATAGAGTGTTCAAAGGAGGGCAGCAAAGATGGGGAAGGGCCTTGAGGGGAAGCCCTATGAGGAGTGGCTGAGGGCACTTGATGTGTTCAGCCTGGAGAAGAAAAATTGAGGGAAGACCTCATTGCAGCTACAACTTTCTCATGAGAGGAAGGGGAAGGGCAGACACTGATCTTTCCTCTGCGGTGACCAGTGACACGACCCAAGGAAATGGTCTGAATTTGCGTCAGGGGAGGTTTAGGTTGGATATTAAAAAGACATTCTTCATCCAGAGGGTGGTCGGGCACTGAAACAGGCTCCCCAATGAAGTGGTCACAGTACCAAGACTGACAGAGTTCAAGAAGCATTTGGATGATACTCCTGGGCATGTGATGTGACTTTAGGATGTTACTGTGCAGGGCTGAGAGCTAGTGTTAATGATCTTTCTGGGTTTCTTCTAATTCAGCAGATTCTGTGATTCTGTGACTTAAATTAAGACGTTATACAACTGAGTCTAAAGACAGATTTTCGAAAATAACTCCAAAAGGATTTCAAAACCAAGATCTTTTTGTTAAACATCTGTTTATTTACATGCCTAGGCAGGAGGGTTCTTTGTTAGCTGTTGTTACCAGGGCACTGTATTAGCACTGCACTGCATACTCTCATCAGTGAAGTCTCTGGGAAATTAATTTTGAGTAGAGAAGAGATATTAAATCTATGCATGAAAAAAGGATTAGAAATTGCTCAGGTTTCTCATTTGGTAATATATCTCATTAATAATTTTTGAGTTCTGATAAAAACTATGCATATCAGACAGTAAAGCTACTGCAGTGTAATAACATATAGTGAACTTTTACAAATCAGATGAAATCTGGTGCTGTGTCTCTGAGGCAGGTAAGTCTAAAATCAGACTGCAGATTTTTAATATATTGAATAAGCAAATTAAAGTTAGGGGGCAAAAAACTAATGAATTAATTGGGTAATTCCATCAATTGACTTCTACTATCATATAAACCCACTGAACAATAAAGCTATTTTAAAAATGTTATTTAGGCTGAATGTTTTCCACAGCTCAGCACAGACATTATATGATCTTCCCACATGCGGTTGCTATGTTAGAAAGCAGGAATTAAATGTATTACACCAATTGCATTCAGGTTCTTCATTTCAGGCACGATGAGCACACTTTGTCATCGATCATTCACCATCCTATTGCAAAGTCAAATGTAAATAGAAGGGGGAAAATTGGTAATCTTCCTTACAGTTCAACTCCTTAAAAGCAAGTGCAAATGATGAAAAGGACCAGGAGAGTAACCTTGCTAAAAGAGGGT
>JAWWEV010000095.1:821688-834154 GCA_035583235.1 Hafferia zeledoni
ACACAATGGGTGATTAACTCTGTGAGTCATAGAGGACTCCCGAACTATTGATGGCCCATTAGCAGCCACGCCCCTCCCAGGCTAGGTGTGAAGGTGTTAACGACTCCCTGGGCACCTCTGGCAGATGGTCCATTGTTTGGAAATGAATCGAGGGGGTAGAATACACGGCCTTGATCACTCCCACACAGTGCCAGCTGGTCTCACCTGCTAAACTAGGACAAGGTGTACAAGAGTATCTGTGCTAGCAAATCCCAGACTTGGTGTTGACTTCAAAAGTAATAGTTGGGTGGATTAAAACAGCCACTTTGTTTCTATTAAAAATGTGTCATGATCTGTTTTACACTAAAATTGTTTTACCTCAGGCATCCTGATAAAAGTGTGACAAAACAACGGTGACAGTCCAATGCCTTCCTGAGTTAAAATACTAAGAATTATAATAAGAAACATATAATAATTAATAAATAGTTATTATTCCCAGCCTTGTGGTAATATTTCTGCACATTATGGCAGAGCCAGTGAGTAAATAGATTTATTTCATTTTTCACCTCTGCAATTAATACTGCTCCAATTTCTCCCTAAATAGAGTAACTGCCTATACAGCTTTCAACACTTTCAGTTGCTGTGAATGATCCCATAATTATGCAGGAAGTGACCAAATTTTAAATGTGAGTTAATAATGAAAGGGTATTGTTACAAAGAAAAATAACTACATGATCAGATACATACACAAAATTTTGATTTTTATAAAATTAAGAGTACCTTCTAGATCTGATTTTCAATAATGTTGATTTTTGATGTATGACTGCAAGGTGATACAAAATGACCTGTCATTTGCTACATTTCTGATAGCTGACTGTAAGACATTTAGAAGACTGGAAAAGTTTAAGGTTACTGCATCAACTGAAATAGTTTTTTCAAAAAAATTCTTAGATAAAATGATAGGCTCCAGTATCTGTGAAGTGTTTTACATCCATATTTTTTGTTTCTAACAGCATTATCCTTGGTACCTACAAAAAAGGACCAAAAGGAAGCTCTTTGGTAGAAACATGCAGCCTCAAATGCGTTTTTTCTCTAAAGAAAAGACAGAAAGCTTTAGTAATTTCAGCTATAATGAGTCAGTCATTTTCTTTCATTGTAAATCAACCTTGTAGTATAGAATATCACACTTCAAAGTTGCACAAAGATTATTACTTCCTGCTAAAGTGGAAACATAAACATTGAGGGAGAGTTACTTTAACAACATTGATAAGTATGACTTCAGGAAAAACACTATACATCAGAAAGAGATGTGCTTATCTGCTGGTTCCGAAATTGCTGCAGGGATCCACTCAGCCACTACCTAAGGGAATGGATAAATCAGTCAGCATTAAGTAATGTTTTCCTGTCTTAGGACCTTTTTGGATATCAAGTAACTGAAAAATTGTTTTAAATAGCATTGGATAGTTCCTTAAGTCAGTTTTCTTCAGAGATACTCTCAAAAAATTTATGTCAGGTAAACGCTGGCACTACAGTTAAACCACTATGGTAGCTTAGAGTAAGGTGTGGAAGTACACAGCTTTTACCACAAGTGCAATACTCACTTCAATCTTGTTTTTATGGAAAACTCATCAGTGGCTACCATAACTGATTTTTTTTTTTTACTCCATAGGACTGAGTGTGTCTTCACAACCAAGTTAAGTACCTCAATTCTTCACTGTTCAACTCAGGAATATTGGTCATACTTTACTACCTGATCAAAATTACCAGCAATAATCCAGTACATAGTACCTCAAAGACTGACAGGCAAAATGAAAAAAGAAAAGAAATACAGCAGTGATGACCAGAATGCCCACATGAGAGTAACAAGACTAATTACCAGATCAACTTTTAGCCAAAGAGCATCATAGCAGAACTGGACATTATTACAACATTTTTTTAAGGTGTCAGTTCCTTCACAAAAAGTATTCTTGTCTGCTGTATGAGATCCTCATTCATAAGAGCTGAGCAGACTTTCAGCTTTCAAAATGTTATTAAGATCAGAGGACAGGACTAAAGCACTTTGGCAATGGCAGAACAAAACCTCCACATGCTGCCTCCATACTCCTCAAGGATATTCTTCAGAGTATCCTTTTACAGCTGAAAGTCTGTCCAATATTTTATAACTAACGAATTGGCAAGTCTAGCTTGGATGCATCTCCAGAATACATTGGACCATTGGTGCTGAGCTCCAGAGCAGACTTTTGGAGACCTGTAAATTTTAGTGAAAGAGTTTCTACAATCCCTTGATCCTAACATGGAATGGAAATTGGACCTCCACCAGATTGCATTTCCAGACCTTGCTGTTGAACTCTCTGCCTATGATGTTCAGAGCAGGCTCTTTGAGGGTCACACAGTACACTTGAGCCAGTGCTGTGCTGGACAGCTTTATACCTGCTAGAATATAAAGTACTTCCAGATTTAATTTTGGAGGAAAAAGCTAAAATCCAATTTGTTTGGGGGGGTTTTGTTGTTTGTTTTGTTTTTTTTTTTCTTAAGGGGAATGTGTTACATGGCATGAACTCTTCTAAGTAAAGCAGGAAGCCAAAGGGACCAATATGTCTATTGACACAGAAAGAGTTTGTTCCTATTTCCGTGTTCTTATTTCTATCCCTGAAATGGCATGGATTTTTACCTCCTAATTTGTAAAAAAAAAACTGTCAAGAGTTGTACTGTACTATGTGAAGAGCAACTGCTTTGTGCTGGAATCTGTAATCTTCCTAGAAGCAGTTATCTTTCTACCACAATACTGTGTAAAAGGACTAAAATAACCATTTCTTGAGATTAAGGGAATAGATATATTATTTATTTAAAATAAGAAAGAAAGAAACCTTTGGAAAATGAGGGTCAGGTACTTCTTTGCTCAAGTCTATTTGAAATGGTCAGTTAACAGAATTACTTCTGTCCATTGACCTTGCAGCAAAATGGATAGATGTGGATTTTACAGATTGGGGCATAAGAGACTAAAGAAGGGATTTGACTTGATGAGATAGTTTCCACAGTGATTTATAATCTTGGATTATAAAATGCTACCTGGAAATATCCTAAGAACAAGGAAAGCTAGAGTGTTTGGTGAGAATTTAAAATCTGATGTGAAACAATCCACAGTGTTGATGACCAGATGGATTTTTTTCGTTACAACCTGGAGAGAAAAGAGAGATTAACAAAATGAAGAAAGGGAATATAATTTCCTGAGTCAAACTCCCAAAGCACTAGTTAGCAAACAGGACTTTGTCTCCAAAAGCTGTCTGGAATCTCAGCATCTTTGCAGACTTCTTAGCCAAGCTTTATGAGTTTGTCTGCAGGAAGCAGCATTTAGATCCAAGCACTTTAGGACTTTTCAGAGGATGTAAAAATGTTCCCATAATTGGATGCCCAATCTGTAATTTGGCAATGATTTATTTCTGTCTCACATCATCTTGGATTACAAAATCTTCAGGTCATTACTCTGAAAAGCATGGGGGAGTCTTCTGCCAAATGGGTAATAACTTGGTCAACAGAAAGCACAAGGCAGCTAAGCATTTTTACAGCTCTAGAAACCAAGAAGTTTAACTTTTAAATTATGTCTAAAATAATAGGGCTAGCCTTATGATTTTCCAAAAACCCATACTGCTCTATTATCTTTACCCTTTTATTCAGTGTTTGCTGGTATCCAATACAACTCTGGAAGTGTTGCTAAAACTGTAGGTATGGACCTGTCCCAATTGGCTCAAAACTCTTTTTTATCATTTGCCTGGCATGTATCTGGATTTATCGGGATTTATAATCTCACAGTTCCTGGCTGTGTCACCCACTTTTCCTCTCTCATGCACATACGTACAGGCAGGCTTACAAAGAGAAATAAATCGTTCAGAAACCAGACTGCAAAAGTCCTTTGCTCTGCAAATGAGATGCACAGTGTAGATAAGTATAGTAGGAGCTATAAGATGTGAAACATGTTTAGGTAAAGTCTGATTGAGGGAAACCTGGAACATGCATGTGGAAAAGCACAAGATGAGCTAGGGATTGCAAATAAAACTTTCCAAAAAAAATTTTAAAAATCTTTGCTCAACAGTTAATGAGTCAGAGAGCTTCCAAAATAAACAGAAAATATATGCTGAGATTTCTGCTATTAGTTAGTATGTTGTATTTCACAGAAGCACATTTTTTTGGGTGTTGCTGATCAGATGAACCAACGGGAATGCTGTGAAGGCATTTGGGGTACCTATCCAGGGACAGAAGCTTTACAGCCTGTCTCACCTGTTAACCGGATTTATTCCAAATGTCCTCATCTAGAGATGTCATCAAAGATGATTTACCTGCTCAAAGACATTCCTCGGGATTCCTGGAAAACTACATCATGTGTTCAATACCTTTGAGAACGCTGCAGTATACAGGTATTTTTCCTCTGGCATAACACAATTTTCACGCACCACAGTGGCTTGAACACTGACAGAATAATCTAAGATGTCACAGGTTTGTATTGTTAAGAAACAGATGTGGTTTTTCCCAACCTCCACTGTGGATCCAGGCTTTTTTTCACATAGTATGCAAATTATATTTGAATAAGCATAAATCATACTCCCAAATGTTTCATATTATCAAAACATTAATAGTATCATAGGTTATATAGTATGAAATATTTGTGAGTTACAAAATTATGTATTTCTTACAGCACATATGCCGCAGCATGCAACAATCTCTCACAAAATTTTGGGAAGGATTGTTGTAGTCTATACACTCTTGATTAACCTAAATATCAGAATTGCACTATTACTAGATTACACTGAAAAATACTACTTGTAACTTTTAACCATTGCTTGATTTTTCCATTTTGCTTGTTTCTGATAGATTACTAAAGCATTATAATAATTTTACCACTATCCATAAATCTGGGGGTAACACTCATTGATAAAAGCCAGAATCCGTCTTTGAGCACAGTTGTCAGAAAAGTCCAAGGCATAAACTGTTCCACCCAAAAGTAGCCATCAGAAATGGTGCAATTCTTATCTCCTGCTCACAGGTCTTTCTTGAAGCTTCTCCATTTCCCAGGGGCAATACTTTGCTGACCATTTTTTTTTACCTGAGTGCTTTATAGGATCAGTTAATCAGTCCCCTCTCTCTCAAACAGATAGAGAGTGCATCAGCATTCAAACTCAAAGCAGTTTAGGGGCACTCAGGAAATAATTTTCTGTGAGTAATTCTAAGAGATAAGGACTACAACAGAAGCAGATTTGACATTTGTTTAACTTTAACAGAGACATAAGAGGGTTTCATGATTGTTTTATTAAAAAAACCAAACCAAACCAAACCGAAACAAAACCCAAAAAACAACCCCAACAAAATAGTGTGTCATTGGCAGTTAACTAAGAAGTTAAATGTTATATCATTGTAGGACATCCATTCTTGCATAGAAGTAAGGCATCTCTGTCCTGCTTCAGTATTTAGGAACTGTGCTTTTCTTTGTTTCTGCACCAGTCCTTACCAAAGCTCTAAATGACATATCACAGAGATATTGTCACGTGTTTTCTTGTCATTAACAATATCTCCTTATTTGCCAAACAGTAGGGTACAAGCTTCCTGGACTACATCAGGTAACACTGCCAGAAGGTTGATAGAGGTGATCCTCCCTCTCTGTTCAGCATTGGTGACACACATCTTTGGTGCTGGAAAACAGTAGAGACATGGACATACTGGAGAGAGCGACCAAAAAAAAAAATGGACAGACTTTTCTCAGTGTTGTCTTGTGACAGAACAAGAGACAATGCTCACACATTGAAATTACATTTTTTTTTTTTTTTATTTTTTTTTACTGTGAGTATGGTGAAACACTGACAGGAGTTAGGGTTTTAAGAGGTCTTCCCTTTGGAGACTGCAAAAATTGAATGGACATAGTAATAGGTAACCAGCTCCACCTAGTCCCACGGAAGCAAAGGCATTGGACTTAATGATTTCCGGAGGTTCCTTCCAGTCTCAACTATTCTATGACCCTACAGAATCAGCAGGACCCCAAAGCTCTGCCCAAACAACTCAAGCATCTGTTTCCCTCCAGCAGAAAAGAAAAACAACCACCCTTGTGGCAATCCTCTGATATAGAAACTGCCCATAACAATTTCCTGACTCAGATCCTGTTGGTAACAGCTCATCTCATCAACCTCAGAGGGTCACTGTGTTGACACATACTCGTCTGCTATGCCACCATTTCAGAGAATGTCTTTGGAGTTAGGAGGTACTTGTCCTTCAGAGAGGTTGAGGCATTCCACACCCTTTTTTCTGCTGCTTTCCTACTCATTAAGAAACACAGCTGCCCAAAATCCTGTCAGAAACAGACTCTGCTAAGCACAGACTCTAAAATCTTGTTGTTTAATTTGCTGCAGAAATAAATCTAATTGGCCAGCTCTACATCCTGCTAATGATCATCAACACCTTAACACCAACTGCTTAGACTGTAAAAATCATCCTAGGAGCTTTTTTTTTATTATTAAGTGAAAAGCACAGTGTGAATGACATCCAGAGGAGAATACTCTTCATTTTATTTATTTGTACGTTTATAAATACTATTATTTTTGTATTGTTGTGCACACTGATGGGCATCCTTCTACTAAAAGGAAACTGCTTTGTAATTGCTAGTTTCATCTCCTCTACTAAGACACATTATTTCCAACATAACAAAATCAGAGAGGGACTCAGTCTCAAATGTGCTCACCTAGAAAACTATCCTAGACCATATCTGTTCAAATGAACATTCACATATTGCAGAAGATTTTCTCCTTTTTGCTCTAAAAGTGTCAATGTTACAGAAGCTTTATCACCCCATGTTTATATAAAGCACTCCAGTTTGGGGACCAAAAATACAAAATATTCTGATTTGAAATTTACCCACATAGAATGATGTTTAAACTTGGCTCAAATGCCCAGATTGCCAGACTTTGGGTTCTGACTATGCATTTATATACTAAGAGCAATTCATTCAGACTGGAAACAGCATCCTGGCTGATTTTAATATATAAATGGAGGACATGAAAGATGTTTCTACGTGTTGTGGGTTTTTTTGTTTTTTTTTTTTTCCAAGTCATGTTTAGAACAGTCATGACCTAAGGAAAAAAAAAAACACCAAACCCCCAAAACAACAAAAAAACCCCACACACATTTGAACTGTGGGTTTTTCTAAAACTGAGAAAATTCTACCCCATCTTCTTCATTGTCAGATGATGATATATCCTTAATAGCAAACATTTAGAGTAGTCTTCATGGAAAAAAAACCCCAAACAAACCCACCACAAAACAACAAAACAAAACAAAGAAATAAAAAAATAAACAAAACACATACACACAAAACAAACAAACAAACCTCAATATTTAAGCCCTTTCCTATTCTAGAAGGTAAAATTTTGCAGCTGAGAATTCAAGAGTGATGATATCAGAGGAAGTATCTCTGCCTTTCCAGGCAGGGTAGACGTTTATACAAGACAGAAGAGTTCATCTGTGCTTTTTTCTTACATGTTTTTCTCTTCATCAAGTGGGCTTTTAAGTTCATTTTTCACAAGTACCCAGCTCTTCACACAGACGGCAGAGGAATACTTAATAAAACCTGAAGAAGGTACTTTGAAACAACAGCTTCCAGGTCAGAGCCATCCAAGCAAGACATAAAACATCACAGGGGTTTCTGCCAAAAGTCTGGCTAGATAATGGACAGATATGTAGTCTTGTCTTCAGAGGAACACATGTATTGTTTTCCCAGGATTACCAAGAAAACATAAATCATCACAGCTGAGATTGCCTACTCCTTTGCAGGGAGCTCGATGTATTCCCCTGCTCTATCACTGAGCAAGCACCAGAAAACAAGGAGGTAGTTCATTGAACCCAAAAAGGCAGTGACAACATGTTTCATAAACACTGGTGAGTTCTCCCAACACTCTTCCCCTTGATGTAGATGTGTTTCTTCCCATGGTTCTGTTGTGAATATGTGGTACAGAATAGTAAAGCCTAAATTACTAAATGCATTGTATAGAGAAAAAAAAATACCAGTCTCTACGTACTACCACTGAAATACTGTATAACCTTGGATAAGTCACTTGATAAGTCCATGCTGCAAACACTTTTTGTGAAATGAACATAATACAATGAATCCAGACATTTTAAACTGATGTGCCAGTGACAGGCACTGTATACTTACTTCCTAAATAGAAATAATATCACTATGAGTCATTGCCTTCAGTAAGCTGAGTGGAAACAGGAAATCTTCTTACTCATACATAACAAAATTGAGAGGTATGATTGTATTTTCTAATGAACAAGTTGCTGCATCTCATTTTCATTAAAAGTCTTTTAAGGTTCACTTACAAGATGTGAAGGTTTGCAAGTAGAAACATGCTTATCCCGCACTCACAATATTATTATGTGAAATTTTACTAAGCTGGCGAATAAACATGTTATCTATCCCCTTCTCAGACTTGCCGGTGGGCAGATCAGGCCTCCTGAGCTCAAATGGTGTGGAAACAAAACATTATTTAGAGAAGCCTTCTCTGCCCCAAACACAAAAGTAGTTGACATTCAGACTTAAACAATGAGAGATTTTCTTTTAAAAAGTAAAGTTTTCAGCAGCAGCACAGACTTTTCAAACTACAGAATTATAAAAGACTGTAAGGCAAGTGCAGTAGGCCATTGTTCAAGGCTTACTTATGATAGATTTGCACCTTAAGCAAAGGTCAATATAGGACGAGTTCTAGTTGCCATTCCTTTCATTCTTTCACACATTTGCACTGGTAAAGAATTTGCCCTTGTTCCTTCTCAGTTGATTCAGTTTTCTTTATTGCCCCATATCTTTCTTCCTAATAATTTTGCTTCTTGTATATTAAGTTGGTAACTTTTTTACCTGAATTTAAAAAAAAAAAAAAATTTAAAAAGACAGAGGAGTTAAGTTCTTTTTTTGTTTTGTTTATATGTTTGCTTTGTTTTGTTTGTTTGTGGTTTCTTGTTTGTATGGTTTCTGTTTGGTTGAGGGGCTTTGTGGTTTCTTTTCTGAACAGAATGCTCATACAGCTTTTGACTGAAACTTTTTCAGCAAAGTGCTTCTGCTAGCTCTGTAATAGCCAGGTGTCCTTCCTTGGAAGAGGAACCATAGCTGAGGCTCCTGTATTCATGTAACCCAAATAGTGCACTGGTCACCATGAAAAGAATCACCTTTTCTAAAAGGTCAGAGCAGGTAAGACAGAAAGAAGCACAAACTCACTGGTAAACGACCCTTGATGGCAAATTGCAGCAGCCAGGTCCTGCTTTTCCTGGTTACTCCTGATCTCCTTGTATGCTCACTGTGTTCCCCTGTATTTGACAGTATATTCAGAAAGAAACATGTTCCATGAGGCTGCCTAGAATGATAACACTGAAGCATTTGATGCATGGATATATTTATCTCCTAATAAAAGTGCACCAGCCTATCCAAAAGGAATGTGTTGGCAGATAATTTGAAGACACCTGTTAAGACAGAAGCTGCGTCATAGTTTACCCTGGTTACCTTGTTGCCTAGGAATTCACCCATGGATCATATTCCCTGAGGCAGCTGCTGTACCAAAACAGATTCAAGGAGAGTAAAGAGAAGGCCAAAAAGACAAAACAGGCAGTGAATAAGTATGATGGATACTAGATCCAACAGTTCTTGGGGTGGGTAACCCCTTCGGGTAACATACATTTTCAAAAAAAAGGAACTATCAAATTCAGACAACTACATTATGGGTAACTGGAGGGCAATCTAGATAAAAACCGACATTTACTTAGAAGCAGTTTGGAAAAGTTGATTTATTTGCCCTTACCCTCTACTCTGGAAGATAATTAGTATCTTCAAACAACTAATACTTTGATTTTCAGGTGAAAACTAAAAGCATTTAATGATTTCAAGAATTTCGTGATTTGAAAATTTGTAACCAGTGTCTGCTATCAATCAATGAAAAATCTGCAAGTCTATTTTTTAAGCATATTTTTGGCGCACATTTCTAAATAACATATTGTTTGTATTTACATATTTTTCCTAAAGAATATTTTCAATAATCTGGAGCTTTATTTAATCATTGTCTTGCTTTTTCGTTGTTTTGTTGTTTTTTTTCCATTTATTTCAAAGTGAGAACACACAGCAGGAGAAGTATTATTTTTGTCCTTCTAAAAGACTCTACTTTTTTTTTTTTTTTTTTTTTTCCCCTTTACAGACTAAGGAGTTGTATGATTGGAATAAAATAAACCTTTTTTCTTTGAAATGCTCTCTGTAGGATTATGTGCTGTGTGTTTCTGGCTTTAGCTTTTCTTGCTAAAAGGTAACAGATAGGTGTAAATGATATTCACACCTCTTAATTGGAGTCATTAACAGTTCTCTGGGTTATATTCCAGCGTAAGTCTGTGGGTTTCTTAAGAAGCAACTGGAAGGAACAATCGGGAGTTGCTGCAAACTTTTGCTCATATAGGAATGTCAGTTAACAGTGTGATTTTTGTGGCTTTTGGTTTTTTTATTGCAAGATTTCTTTTCTGTCAATGTCTCTACCATAGACAAGATCCTAAAAGAAATAATGTACTTTTGTTACTATAGCTATTTCATATGAGTTGATACAAGCAAGATCACTAATGCTTTTTTCTTTATACATTTTGTCTCCATTAGGAGATTTTCCAGGTGTAGCTACAGGAGACAGAGGCAGGAATTTGTGTTTCTTTCTTTGGTGGTGCAAATTCTTAGAAGTTTTTTTGGTTGTTTTTTTTGTGTGTGTGTTTTGGTTTGGGTTTTTTTTTTTTCCCCCCTGTTTAACGTTGTGCAAACCATTTTGAGAGTAAGGAGAAAAAAAAAAAATCAATTATTTACCTTGTTTTGCAGAACACACAGAAAACTGATGGAACCACTACTCTCTCAGCAGCCTGATAAAATACACTAACAATTCATGAAAAATTCAGGTACAAGCTGAATATAGTTTATTCATGAAATGGAACCAATTTACACTGCTTAGCTATAGTGAACATCAAAATGTCCTTTCCTCTTTTACTTTTAAAAAACCTGTAACATCTCTGAATGCTTTTCTTGCATTTTCCCTTCCCTGTTTCTGCCCAAAAGCAAGTCTGATTTCTCATCCTACACAAAGAGCCATTTTTATTGTGTTTCCAGGTACAAACACAGCAAATTCCATGCTCAATTTTTGACCCTAATCTCCTTTTTGGCCCTAAACTCCGGTCTAGGCCAAAGAAATCAGCACCGCAAGGAAAATCACCATCTTTTTTTTCATATTCAGGTAAGTAGGAAACTTGCTGATGAACCCACACTGCCTTTCGCTATATTAATTCTTAGGTCAGTTTGAACTCATGAAATAATAATAATATTGGCAATTGAGAACCAATAAAACAAGAGTCAGGAAAGTTTATATGTAAAGATGGCATGTACTTCTGCCATATTCTTGAAAATAGTCACAAAAATTATTTAGATCTCTTCTAAATCTGGATAAACCAGCAGGAGATAGAAAACAAAGTCAGCCTACAGTGGGTGTCATCTAGAGAAAAATTGACATTAGCAAGAGACCTATCTCCTTTTTTTTTTTTTTTTTTTTTAAGTTATGATGACTGTGGGAAAATTTAGATCTCAGAGAGGCATGGAGTGGACACAACAAAACAAAATAAACCATCAGTAAAGACAGATGCAGTGAAGACAGATTTTCTGTAGCTACAAATTAAATTAGGTATTGTTGCTATAAGTAACAAGACTGGCCATCACAGAACCTGCAGGGTTGGTTTTGCAAATGAGATGGACTCAAATGCTGAAAATCTCAAAGTCTTACAAACTTGTCACCTCGTAGATTTCACATGAGTCATCTGGAATCCTAGATGCCCTATAAGAAGCAAAAAAGAGAGTTTGAAAATAAAGCAAGCAGTCCAGTATCTTCAGTTGGAAGTCATCTTAGATCATTGTAGGGAAGTGCTGAGTAAGGACCAGAGTGCAACTTTGACTGCCAGAGGGTCTGAGGCAGAATCCAGGGTCACAACTTTGGTCATTAATACCAGTAAGCTCCAGCTCCAAATTAATTATCTCTTTCACAGGAAAATAGTATAAAAGGAAGTTATGGTATAGTGCTTTCTCAACTTACGAATTAAAACAACAACCAAAAAAAAATTAAAAATTACCCAGTAAATATCTTGTAATACAAAGTTACTGGACATTCAGATAAAAAAATAAAATTCTCACATTATTATCTCTCTGTCCCATGTTACTTAAAATATAGGTGTAAATGGGGAAAGAACTTGAATATGGGTCAATGCCTCAATCCTTTTGAACTCTTTATCCAGTTTAATGCTCATCTTACAGTTGAGGCTCAGTTAATTCCAAGAACACAAGCCTTGGATTCCTTTTTATTTTAGTAGACAAAAGCTTAGAGAGTTCCCTCCTTCCCTCCCCCCGCCCCCACCTCCCGCCCCCCCAGTTTTCTTTTTTTTGTTTACTTCTCAATCAGAT
>JAWWEV010000095.1:834408-863689 GCA_035583235.1 Hafferia zeledoni
AAACCTCATTTTTGCTTTGCTCTTTTAACTCGTCTCTTTCTAAAATTTTCTGAGCCGAGAATTTTTCTCACAAACTGTCCTGGGAAAAGGAGGCTGAGGCAATGCAAGGAAAATCAGTGCTTCAGAAAACATTTTGAAATATAGCTAAACAATGCTTCAAAAATATAATTTTCTGTTTTGAGATTTAAAGATATATAAATCCACAGGATAAGGTCAGTAATACATAACAGTGATGATCATATCTCAATGTATAACTAATACCATAATACTACAAGGCAAATTGAAAAATTAAGAAATACAACACAGAAGAATTAGTTATTTAAAACTGTACATGTCATGTGTATTTTTCCATTCTGTTCCAATAGGTTTTCCATAATAATGGACAATATTGGCTTAAATACATAAGAAATTAACTTCTGTTATCTCAGAGTCACTGTGTAAGTGCTAAATTTGACTTTTTACTGCATGTCTATTTTTGCTTTCTTATATAAATAAAAAATTATGTAAAAAGACATTTTTGTGCTTGATTTAGAAAAGTTCAGCAATGTTCAGTTCCAAATAGTAAGCTGTCTTTCTAAATGCAAGAGCTATTTTTCCTATGATTCTGTTGTCTCCTATGAATTTTTTTAAAATATAACTTATTCATGAGCAGAAGTGAGTAAAACCACTGGTTTCCCAATGGAGTCATATTGTTAACATGAACCATATCTTTTCTGACCTTGCAGAGCAATTTTAGGGGCTGCACTCCGTAACTGGTCCAAATACAAATACAGTTGTAAATCAGGTAGGTTTCCTGGAACACTGGAACAAAAATGTGTCTGGTTTAATTCAGTCCCAAGTCTCTATTGCAACTGACCAAAAAATTACCCAGCTGAACCAATCAGACCTTTCATGTCTGCGCTTTTCACCCCCCATTCTCTTCTACACAAATTAAAATGAGAATCTTTGTCAAAGCCAAAATCTTCCAATATCCTTGTCATAAGCTGCTGAATTTACTGTTCACATCTTTTTTTTACAATACAGATTAAGTGTGGATCCAGAGTTCTGCTTCAAAGGGGCCCTCCAAATGCCATATTTTCATCATAGCGTGCATTCACAATGCAAATATAATATCCATCTGGGCCTTTTATAGGCTTAATTTATCCCTGCTTATTTATCATAATTAAGTGCACCATGTGATAAGAATCCTTGTGGTATCTCTACTGATCTGAAGTAGGAAAGAGATCACTAACCCTACTTATGAAATCCAGCAATTAAATTACATGATATCACTCACCATAAAAAACAAATCCTCTGCTTGTGACATAATTGTGTTGAACTAAGCAGTTCTGGTTTACCACATATATAAAATAAGGGGGGCAGGGAGAATTACAGAACATCAAAGATGAGAGAGTCCCATAGAAGCTCCAAAGAAAGTTTCAAACCCACTGAATTTGAAAATATGATACACCATAGAGTAGTTCTGCAGTGACAGAGATGTAACTAGGGGGCACAAGCTGCACCAAGAACCCCAGCTCAGGGAAGTTGGACAAGCTCTTCTGAAATCAAATTTACATTAATCCAGGGAAGTTGTTTTAAGATATTGCAAGTGCAGTCTGATTTGGGTCTTACCCACCTTTCAATCTCTTCCCACAAAAACAATAACCACACATATCCACATGCCTATTTTTACAAAGTGTAAGTTTAGAAAAAGTATCTTTTGTAACTTTCTAAAGCAATATGCAGTAGAAATAGTTAAGATAATCAGTACTATATCTAATAGCACTTAAGATATGGTGGACTCTGTGTTCAGAGTTCACAACAGAGTTCAGAGCAAAACACTGAGGAAAGGTGCAGGCGTGGCAACGTATTGTGCAGATATACTAAGTCAGCTCCAATTTCAGATACACAACTGTGCTGGTGCAACAAGAGGATAGGGACTGCGATAGATCCTAGATTACACTTGGACAGTACTATGTCCCTCTCCTTTACAGCCATGATCTAAGGTATTACTATGGTCATACAAGCCAGAAATAAGCGTCTATACTGAAGGAGATCTTTAGTAGAGACCAAGTCCCTTACTCCCTTTGAAACTGGTATGAAATATTTACATATCAAGATGTCACAAGACCCAGACAAAAAAAAAACACCCCAAAACCAAAAAACAAACCAAAAAAACCCAAAAACCAACCAACCAACCAAACAAACAAAAATAAAGGTCAAGAACATCCAGTCTGGAAGAGCTGAACATTAGTGGTTCTTCTAAGACATAGCAGTCAGTGGATGATCCTACCTCCTTCCTAGATGAGACTCTAGCTATAAAAACCTTGTATGTGAAGAAGTCACAGTGAGACCATCCTCTTTTCCCCCTTCTGGTGGGCTCAATTCCTCAGTTTCTGCATTATATGGAAGAATCTTGCTGTCTTGTTGAGGATTGTCTACACATGAGAAGATAAAATGAAAGACATAATGTCTTCTGATCTACTTTCATTTCTCTCACGCTCTTTAGTGCTTTTGATCCAAAGCTTATTTGCTGCAAAATAGTAAAAATCTGCCGAGGCAGACTCTTCGACCCCTCATAAAACCAACACTTAGGTAGGTGCTAAATCTGGGGTGATCTAGAGACATGCCAGCACAGAAATGTTGGGCCTGAAAGAATTTTTTAGTTTAAACAGGGAAGCTCACAGTGGAATTAAGCAATTAAGAGCCTTAGGATTTTTTGTTTAAGTGCATTTAGTCATCTAAAGCATTTATCTATTTTCTATGCAGGCCCTTGTGGGATTTCCCGAAGTGTCTAAGAATTTCATATACCTAGTTCCCATTGAAATTTGGACCTCAGGAGTCACTGGCTTTCCATTAGACTTAGAGAAATCTTAACATGTCTTTAATGAACTTGAAAGTTTTAATGAATAGTCATGCAATTTTGGAGTCTCCTTGTCTGGAAGCAAAGCAAGTCTGTAAATCATTACACCATTAATAGCTGTTTCTTTGCCTTTCATTCCTAAGTATGGTAGTAATTATCTGTTTTGCAAAGCATAAAAAAAATGTGTCTTCATATTCAGAATATTCATGTAGTTACACTTCTAAAGTTATAGTAGATGATATATAGGCAGCAGCTTGTTCACAGTGAACCAGATTTCTAAGAGAGCTTAGTTTCAAAGGCCGGAACCATAAACCTTGACTGGGGAAACCAAAATGGCCTGCAAATCACCAGAAATGAAAGGGAAATATTTCTTTACTGCTGAAAGAATGCTAGATTTTTTCTGAAAAGCAGATCCTTAGAATTTAACATGATTTCAAATTCTTGACCAATGTTGTTTCTATGTGTTTACTCAGGTCAAATATGATTTTATCTTTGCAGCTGAATATGCTTGGGAATTAATTTTCTTGCAATATTTGAAGACAAAAAGTTACAAAAAACAGAAAAATTATTTTAGATAAGCTGTAGTTATCTACTGCTGGTCATAATTTTGCAACTCTTCTTGTTGCCAGAGGAGATTGACCCTATCAGGGCAGCAGCTAAGACCAATGGGTCCTTTCCAGTCACTAGAAAGATGTCTACTGCCTATTACCCTGCTCAAGCTCTGTGCTCCCTCACCCATGCTGGAAAATAGCTCTGGGTAAAGGCTGGGTAAGACTACACTGCTTGCTCTGCCTCTGCCTCCTTGCCCTAAACATGTGACTCGTCACCTTCTGCATTTCCCCTACTGACTCCTCAAATATGCAGTGATGGTTTTATTCCAGCCTGTGTCCCTGCTGGTTTATGTCATCCTAAACTCCATCTCCATCTTTGTGCTAGTTCAAGTATTATAGCACATTCAAACTGTAGATTTGACATTTGGTCTTGCTAGAGACTTTTTTTTTAATGAGTGGGAACTGTAAAATATTTATGAAATTCTTTTGGTTTGAAAACGACATTAGGGATTAAAATGGAGGCTAATAGAGGAAGAAAGATCACAGCAAAGGTGGTTTTCAGCATTAACTAAGAACTTCCCTTGGTACCAGGAACTGGTTAAGTCACTTTCTCCACCAAAACTAGATGGAGTGAGGCTCTTGAACTGTGTTTGAAAGGGACAGCTTAGAGTATTGCAGGAAAATTACATGGGAAGTTAGAAGCAGAAGAGGTATAACAAACCTTCAAGATAGTGCAATCTTTTTAAAACAATTAGATGAAATGTCTTCACTCCTCTAGCATGATGGCACGAACACTGTAGCACAAAAAAAAGGCCAGCATGGCTATGAAAGAAAGAATAATAATTAAATTAGCATCTTTACATAGAATATGAGCCAGTTGCTTTCCAAAGGGGCTTTTATGGTATCTGAATTTCCCAAGATAAAGAAAGTAAAAGAGCACTAAAGAAGTGGAGAAGCAGTTAAGCGGCCTTACACAAAACTGATCTTTAGGAGATTTGGCCAAAGGAGATTGCTGTGGTCTAACCACCAACCTCCAATTCTTGCGAAGAATTCAGAAGTTTATCTATTTTCAGTCTACCTTTTCTGCAGGCAGGAAGAATTAGATATTTATTCCTTCTTTTATGTCTCCTCTCTATTCTGTTTTCTCTCCTTTCTGCCAGCCCAATCACTGCAATCAGAATTTTGTCTCATATAAGTGAACAAAATTCCATCATGACTTTCCCTTCTACTTCTTAGCTTGATCTTGTTTGTATTCCTAAAAAGGCACAATAATGTGTCTGCATAGAAGAAGGCCAGGGAGTAGGAAACTTTTATTTCAAAGTTCTAATCCGCCATATACAGTCCATGATTGATGTGTTAAATATGTTGACAAAAGGCACTCTACATTAAATCTCAGAGCCTAATATAGTTGCCAAGAGCTAAGAATTTTGTAAGATTTAGTTCATCTGTTTTCAAGTAGTGGGGGCTATGTGAGTTGAAGCTCAGTTTCCTTGTGTGTTTTTTTTTTTTTTTTCAAAACCAAAAAAAAAAAATTATAATTCTTTTCCATATAAAAAGGCTTTAGTGCTAAGTATCGTAATACCCAACTTATAACCTCAGAATGAGACTCCACAGTCTAAATATTGTATGGGTAAATTTCCAAGTAGACAAAAAGGCTCAGGTGCCACCAAATGAGACACATCACACAGAAAAAAGTGGTACTGGAAAGGGACAGCCTCTTCCTATTGTTTCACTTTCTCTACATGAGGATGATATTTGCTAACGTGTCACATTGAATATTCTCTGATTTCAATACTGGATATCTAACAAGAGTAATTTTACTTTCAAGAGAATTAAATCCTTTATTCAATCATCCAGTTGTTCAAAGCCTTTTCTCAGCACAGTATCAGGCTTATTGTCTCCAGCCCTACCACTCTTCACAGGTGCCTGAAGAAAGGCAGAGGAGTCCACTCTTAGAAGGTCATGTCCCATCTGGCCTGCCATCACTGCTACCAGGACAGAAAACAGGTAAAAAAACATCCTGTAGGTAAAAATCCATCCTGTATGTGAGGAAGCAAGAGTAGAACTAACTCTCCTAATTGTCAAAGCTAAGTATTTTACATTTATTCTGTTCCCAGTACTGGTTAGAATTGTACAGTCATAATTTGGCAAGAGCAGAGGAGTACAATGGTGTAAAACTGGCCTTTTTATAATTTACCTTGTTCCTACACATCTAAAGCATAAAGAAAAAAACCTGGAAAATATCCTGGTGATCATATGTCTAGGCATTTAAGCCAGTATTCTAGACATGTTTTTTGCAAAAATTTTAATCTGATTCTTCTAATTTTTCTTCTCTTGTCTCTAGATTACCATGCTATGCTATCTATTGTTGCAGAGGAAGCAGGTATGAAAGAAAAGAAAATCCACAAATATTCCTAAATAAGTTATTTTTCTGCTCAATTCTACATTTACTCCTAGGACAGCCTGTTTTCCAAGATGTACAAATGTTTGGTTGATGGATGACGTGACTGAGAAAAGAAGGTTATGATGCAAATGGGTCAAGCAAGCACCTTCTGATGACAGAACTGGAGTGAGTTAAATACTCTATGAATGCCCTTTCAATGTATTCATAAGTTCAGAAGTGGAACTGTAAAGTGAACAGAGACAAATAAGAAACAAATACCAACCCCAGAGTCAAAAACATCAGTACTGCATTTTGTTTGAAACCCCACCCAGGTGTCAACTTGTAACAGACTAAGTATTATAAAACTCTCAA
The DNA here is from genome assembly GCA_035583235.1 of Hafferia zeledoni. NCBI lineage: Eukaryota > Metazoa > Chordata > Aves > Passeriformes > Thamnophilidae > Hafferia > Hafferia zeledoni. The sequence continues at coordinate 840,557 of JAWWEV010000095.1, forward strand.
TTTCAAAATTGTCAAAAGTAAATTCATGCTGAAGGTAACATAACATTTTCTGCTGTGGTACCATACACACCTCCTCAGACAGGGAAATTATATGACACCTAAAAGCAACTACAACTAGTAAAATCTCTGGTTGTCTCAACATAATTCTACTGAGTAGCTCAAAAAGTGAGGAAAGCCCAACAAACAAACCCACAAAACCCCCACAAAACTATTCAGAGTATGACATTTTAGGCATTATTGTGAGCTGTAAAAGTAGGATCATGATAAGGGTTTGTTGGGTTTTTTTTTTCAAAATTCTAATCCAAACTCTCATTTCTTTTTCATACTTGAACTCATACAATTGAACCCTCTTAAGAACCCTGTTGACCTTCAGTGAGATGTAGATGAAATCCAAAGGGCCATACTTACAAAAAAGACCGCAGGATCAAAACCTATTTCATTATTTTTGAATTACCAGCAGTTGTGAAGCAACTGTTCACAAAGAAAACTGTATGCCTTTATAGGTGAACAATCATGTCCTAGCAGACTCAGAAAGCTAAAAGACACCAACTGTTTTATTGTTTTCTAAAACAAAGCCAGTGTTTAGTTAATAGTTCTTGATGCACCAAAAAGAGAACAGAACAAGACAATAGAAAAATCCCTTCCAAATTATAACTGAAGAGAGAGGGAAAAGATGGGTGGCTGTTTAATCATGTCCCTGATTTTCAGAAACAGTGGAGAGCAGCAATGGTTGCAGGATTTTCACAAACTAACTAAGCCTGTTGGGCATACCATGGGGGCTAATGTGCTTTGAAAGCCTGGCCAGTGGCTTCATTATGGAAACTGCCCAGTTACAAGCACTTTCGTAAATGTGGTCTTTATTTAACAAAGTTAAGATTGCTGTTCACAATCAAGTTCCACTTTGGGCTGCCAAGTACTTAAAATTCTCATTACAGCACCTTTTAGGCATTACGGTAAAATATCACAATAGGCCAGTTTAGAGCCCACCAGCAAACCCACAATAATTTCAGATCAAAACCACACAGTTCAGTTTTTCCTTTTTTTTGTCAGTGTTTGTCAGGTCAGTCTGAGGAACAGTTGGATAGTTTTTCCTGAAGGAGTACTCCTTTCTGGTCCTGTCTTAGTATCTCAGTGGCACTTTCCTGTCCTGTGACATGGCATGCAGGTCTTCACACTGGGTCACTCGACAGCCCTCTGGGTATGGAATGTATCTGCGTATTGTTCATACAATGGTGAAGAAAAACTCAACTTTCAAAGTCCTTCAGGAATAATAAAAAAAAAAAAATTTAAAAAAAGGGCAAGAACCAAGCACTTATAAATGTTTAAAATTTTGAAGGCATTGGCAACAATGCCTGCTACAAAATCATGTGGTTCTTCTCTTCTTGTTTGTACCTGAGTATTGTCCTACCTCTGCTCAAATAGGTAAAAGTGATGACCACACTTAAAAGTCTATCCATAACACCTTTCTTCAACAAATACTCACAAATCAACTATGAATTCTTCAACTTCATTTAAAGTCATTCAATGTGTGTTCAGCTCTGAAAAAACACATCTTTTTACTCAAGGTCCTTTATGATCAATGGATAGATTTCTACTGTTTTTAATACGTGAAAACTCATTACCCCTTCCCTGTAAAGGATAATGATGCTATTTTATTGGAATTCATTAAAATATTGAGAAATTATTTTATTAAAACCTCAAATAAAAAGATTTTGTTCTACAAAATTACAAGACATTTCAACCAGCATTAGATCACTATACTGCCATTGGTTGGATAATAAAAACAGCTTACAGGGCATAAGGATTATGCCTTAGCTAAAGGTGTAAGAGAAACTAGATGGCAAGAATGCAGTCATGACCAGAAGAATAAAGCAAAACTCTAAAATGCTAACAGAAAAAATAAAAAGTTGGCTTCCAATAGAAGAACTAAGAGATTTTTCTTATGTGGATTTACCACATGCATTTCCACATCTGGCCTTTTAAAAAACTGTGAGTTCCCTGGTCATTATTTTAATTATCAGCACACACACACAAATAAAATATTAAATCTGAATGTGTTAACCTCAAGAGAAAGTGGTAAGTGAAAGCTAAGCTGGAAAACAAGGCAGACCTACTACTTCTTTGAGTGAATCTGTGTCTTAAATAGAGTAAAATATTGAATGTTTTGCCCTTGAAACTGTCCACAAGCAAGTAACATTGGCTTCAGCTGTAATTCTTTTGAATCACTGGTTGGAAGGGCTGTGTCAACAAAGAAAGAGAAATTAGTAGGCTAAGCCTGTGGTGTTTGTTATTCACTATTAGCAATTCAGTGCAGTGGTATGCTGGCTCATCTTTTGCTCATGGCATAGCATTGTCACTTCAGCAACATAACTACTTGAGAACAAATGAAAACAAAAGAAAAACTCTAGTGTTTTCAATCAAAACTTATGTTTTAAATACAATTGACAACACCCTGGATATACACTTGCAAAACACTCTCTGGAAATGTTTATGCTGAGGCAGGGACAGATGTTTAACAAAGATTTGCATGGCTGACACCAAAAGGTGTTTTGGAATTAGATTTTCTTTCTTTTGCTATTTTTTTCTTATAAAACCTCATGATACTAACAGAGTTTCCACATAACTTGTTCATGAAAGGTGCATGTGTGGAGGAGGGCTTCTAGAAGTGGAATGCAATGTATCTTATAGTGTTAGCATACTTAGGGTGCCTTTCCCACCGTTTACATGAAATACTTCTCCTTAAAATGTCCCACAGTGTGTGAGGGCAGGAGAGGGAGAGAGGAGGAAGATATGACCAAATGCGTTATTTCAACAGTTATCTAGGATTATTTAAAAAGAAGGAAAAATCTGTCCAATTAAAATTCTATTTAAAAAGGAGTGTGTTTTTCCAAGGAATATTAAAAATCACACAAATGACAAATTCAGAATGCACAAACCCAAGAAAAATAATAGTAAATTATCAAAGCTCTTCTTCCAAAGAAAACAACTTATGCAACCAGTTTTCAGTCAGATTCCCTATTGCTTTGCTGGTATCTTTGCAGAATTCTTTGTTAATAATTTTATTTCATTGTTTGTTCCGCATATATTTCTATGAAGATTTGTTAATGTGATGAAAATCTTATTTCTTGACCTATAATCAAATCTTACCATAGTCGATTTCTATGTCCTCATAACTGAAAATATTATATATCTTTACAAGTTGACTTCAATACAAGGAGGGTTACTAAACTAACCCAATTAAAGTGAGCAGATCTGTAAGTTGAGATGATTGTTGCTGCTGTCCATGAGAGCTGGGATCAAGAATGATGGATTGCAGGCAAGAGCACTGATAATCCATCTAAGACAAAGCAGGATCCCATCCTGGATTAGTTTGAATTGTCCTAGCTAAAGGTTTTGTGATGCAAATTGGAAGCTCTGGGCATAGTAACAACATGCAGAATATATGACATTTTTCTGTCTGGTAGTGACTGGAAGACTCTCGACTGTGATGTTCCATCCTCATTAATCAGCCCTGTGTTGTACATCTCTGTCTGATATGAAGCTGCCATGCCTTGTCACCAATTACAGGCTCTGCAAAGACCCACCTCATTATAGTACTTATATTGCTTGTTCCTGAAGGTGATACATGGTGTGCCACATCCTCAACTTGCCAATAGGAAAATCACCCTTGAAGACATGTCACTCACAAGGCACAAAAAAGCAGCAAAAAAGATTTCATGAGTTGCTGTCTGGAATGTTAATCACACCAGGCACATAAAATTGAAAAAGGGGAAGAGAGGTGTCTGGAGCAGTCCAACCAAACTGCTGACTTCTTTGACAGATTCAGGGCTGGACAAAGCTCCTGGTGGGGCACAGCCAGAATAGGAATGTGGCTGTTTAGCTTGGTGTGATTTGACAATTAAAGAAAAACCTCAAATGGCACTCCCACACACACCTCTTCTGCATCCATCAGAATTCAGAAAAATTGCACCATCTTTCCTTGCAGACATTGCACTTGTGTATCCTCCTTTGTGTCACTAATTGCAAAACTAATGTCAGTCAGAAATATCTGCAGTATTCAAAGTGCTACAGTGACATGTGGCGATCCACAGAGTGTAATCTCCTTTCTCATTATATTAAGACCTCCCAAGTGATAATTTGATCTCTCAAGTGACATGAGTAAACTGAAAAATTTGACATGTCCAATGAATATGCAAGCACTGTATTTATTCTTTTACAACACAGTATAAAGTGTGCAGATTATGCATGTCAGCATTATTGTCTTTTTACTCGTTTTACCAACAGATTTTATTTGATAGTCCTGAGCTGTAGATGTGCCTTCCTCTGGCTGCATAGGCTCTCTCCGACAGTATAAATCCCACACATGTTAGTGGTGTATAAAGAGAGACCAGAATTTGTGAATTTCATGGAAATTATTGTTAAAAATTTCCACCTTTTTCTTCTTTACATAAAATATGGTAAAAACACAAAGGTGATAGAGAGAGACATTTAAGCACCTTATATTTAAAGATAATTTGGTAAAATATATAAGCTTTTAAGGAAAGAGAAATCCATATTTATTTTTGGCTACACTCTGTCCTGATGGCAGTTGAGTTTCGAGCTCAAGTGAAGAGAAGTTTTCTCTGTATGCTATTCTTTTAATATTTTGAAAACCAGAATATTTGCTCTTAAGCAAAGAACATGTTCTTATGCAATTTTTCAGTAGTTATGTAAATAAAAACAGACAAGATAAAGGAGCTCTCAATGTTAATTAAAAAAAAAAAAACCAAAACAACAACCCACCACCACCACCAAAATAAAAATAAAAATCACTAAGCCAAACATGCCCTAAAGTCCTTGATTTTTTTTTTTCCTCTTTTCAGTACCTCTACACACATTTATGAAAAATGGAAGAGAAAACAATAAAGTGCCTTCCTAAGAAAAAAAAAAAGCCATTAAGTCACAAAAAACTAAAACACCTAATAGCAACATAAATCTCTCTCTCTAGATGGCAATTTTCAACCCACAGTGTTGTGAAACAGGAAATACGAGTTCATCCTCTGGAAAGAATTGTAGACTGCATTATCTTAAAAATCTTGCATCAAAAGTGCCTTTCATCATGATGTCTAAGTAGTTTTGGAACCAAAGGCTGTTATGACTCAAAGACAAGATTCTGTATTAAAATATTTGCAAAAAAGCCAAAACAGTACCATCAATTTACAGGGTGAAAAACCAAAAAACAACGAAAACTCAAAACATATAGGCACACACTCGAAAGAAAGAAAGAAAGAGAGAAAGAAAGAAAAGAAAGAAAGAAAGAAAGAAAGAAAGAAAGAAAGAAAGAAAGAAAGAAAGAAAGAAAGAAAGAAAGAAAGAAAAGGAAAAAAGAAAGAAAAGGAAAAAAGAAAGAAAAGGAAAAAAGAAAGAAAAGAAAGAAAGAAAGAAAGAAAGAACCCAAACCACATTAATTCACGTTATAACACTGTGTAACAGTTGTATTATATGGTTAGACTTTGTGAAGGAAGATTTGGGAAGGGCTCTACCCACATGGGTGTGCCCTTTCAGCCTGCACAGTGAATTTTTTAGGTGAGGCACAGTGTGTGCAGAACTGGCCCCACCTTTTAACTCCTAAGGTTCATCTGCCATGGCCAAGTGAGCTTGGACGGTGACAGTGAAGTTCTCAGGACTAGAACCTACAACACCTGGTATTCCCAGGAGGTCTCCCATCCGAGTACTAACCGGGGCTGACCCTGCTTAGCTTCCAAGATCTGATGGGATCAGGTGTCAGGGTGGCATTGTCCATATTTAAGAAAGTGGAAACTGGAGCAGAGAGCTTCCTCAGACTTTCCAGGTGCATACATATAAGGTGTGGCACTTTTACAAATGGTACTTCTACTCTATATTGCCAACAATTCTATTATTCTGCAAAATAAGTCAGTAAATACCTGACATATAATGTGAGGGTATGTAATACACATATACAGCTATGACATGTTAATGCCTTTCCAAAGAAATACAGCAAAGCTATCAAGCTCTCTTCCACCAAACAGATGGTCCTTTCCTCTCACATTGATTAAGACAGAGCAGCAGCAAATCGAGGAGTGAGGCTTTCTGAAGAAGTGAAGATGAGAAGAACTTGGACATTGAAACATCTGTGAGACTCAGCAAAGGGCTGGGAGCACTCATAAATATATACCAGAGGGATACTGAAGGAGATACTTATCTCACATTCTGGTTATATTCACGGTATCAGAACATCGAGAAGTCAGTTTAGACTTCTCCATTCCCTGAAAACAGGCACACAGGATGCAGTCTTCTTCTACAGAGAGGCTTCTTGTATTTTCTAACACATATGTAGCAGTATATTTGTATGAATAGGTGATGTTTGGCATAATCAATATGCCAAAGACCATAAGACAAAAATAAGTGGCAGGGAAAATACTAAACACTAGGACATTGATAAGATAAATGTATCTTTTCCATCAGCTTTCTCTAATAGCAGGAAAACAACATTGGAGTTATCATTTGAACAAGAAGTAAGAGCCATCCAACAATTAAGGACTAAAACAATAAATGAGTTGAAAAGTCGAGTCATACTAGCATTGCTATTTTGTGAATAAAACAATGATTTCAAAAGCTTTTGAGTCTAAAAATATAGTAAATCCAGCACTAAGCAAATTTTTTCCTGAAAGACACAAATGATACAGTAGCAACCAAAGGCAAAAATTCTGGGTGTGTGATAAAGGTAGAATAACAGCTGCTTGACCAAGATAGAAAATGTAAGGTATGATTCCTGAGTTGACATGCTGCTCCTCAGGATCAAAGCCCTGGATTTATCTGCTCCCAGATGGGAAGCCAAGACAGGACAGAGCTGTTCCTTGGGAATGTCAAAGAGGCAGAGATGTCAAATACAGAAGAGATGCCAGTGGGAGAATCTGATCTACTGCTCCTGAAATAACAGACAACATAAGAGACAGAGCATAGCAACACAGAAGCTCTTCCTCAAGCAGTGATGGACAATACCATGTTTTATGTCACAGTTATGGCCATTTTGCAGCTTCATGGAGGTTTACTGATCTGTGCAGCTTTCTTCTTCATGCAGGGTTACTGCCAACATTGACCATGTCACCTTACCTGTGCTTTAAGTGGGAATAAAACATCATGAACATCATTCTCCTGTGCACCACTGGTTTCAGAAATTAGTCCTAATCGCACCAGCCTAACTAACCACCAAGATTTCTAAGAGACCTTTCTGAAATACTCATTTTAAAAAGTACTTGGGGTAAATTAAGATTTTGTTTTGTTTTAACATTTCATTGTAACTTTCATTGTTTCAGCACATAACAAACATTTTATTAAAATGAATGTTTAACAAAATCAGTTTAAAATAAAAAATCAAAATATTCAGTTTGCCACTGTCAAAGCATAACAATTTGTTATCACAAATCTGTCTCTCAGTTTTCTTTTGTCCTAAATTTCATTCAAATTGACTCTTTTAAAAATGTTTCAACACAGAGAAAACAATATCCTTCACTAAGAAAATCATCAGAAAGATAATTAGTAGGAAAAAAAAATATGACCAGTTGTGCTCTGATAGATGAACATCATTAGGTGCCTCTGAGGAGGAACTCAGTGACTGAAGGTTGTCAGATAGCTTTACTGATGTCTTCAAAGTATAGTTTAAACACTCAAACTGGCATTAAATAATTCAAAAGGCTGGATTTTCAGCTAAACAACCAAGGGATTTATCAAATCTACCATTACCCTTCCCATTCATCCCAGCTATACACACTACAGATAAGAATTTGGTCTAGTCCAAGTACAAGCAAACATTTGTTAACATGATTAATGTCAAAGACTCAGAGAACCAGTTTCTCAACTCTTTCATTATTAACTTTTTAAGCTGCTGAATCCTCTGATGCACCTCGTTTTTAGAAAAACTGAGTGGTCTTGCAAAAAAATATCATATCAATTAATTTAAGACAGAGCATAATACTTTCAGAAAAAGAAAATTGTCATCAGAGCAGGTTTGGGATATTTTGTTGTGGTTTTGTTTGGGTTTTCTGTTTTTGGTTTTGGAGTTTGGTTTGGTTGTTTTTTTAAATTTCCTAATTTCAGATATTTGTTTGTTATGTTTACAAAAGGAGAGACTTTGACATCTTAGAAATCCTAAACTGATGTCAAGAAACTCCAGGTGTTATCATGACTAAATAAGATATATTTTGTTGCTGACACATGTCCTTGCCAGTAAGAAATCAGCAGAAAGGATATTACTTTGATACAGGAGTTAGAAACTCCTTCAAAACCTATTGCTGCTGATGTAATATTTTGAAAGAAAGGCTCAAGGTTCAACAATTGTTACTCAAATTTCCCCAGAAGGGAACTAATTTAGTACACCACAATTTTACGAATACCAGGAAGAAATCTATGGCTTCCTAAAATGAGTGCAAATATCCTATTGGATTCATGTAAGTTGAGGGGCTTTGTGGAGTTTTTTCCAAACCATTGATTTAAATCCAAGTTAGGATGACTCCACCCTTTCTTTCTCCTTCTTACACCTATTTCCAATTGAAGCAAACTAAAACACATGAACCAAAAAGCATAACAGTGCTCTTTATCATGTCCCCAGGACTGTAACACCCGCTGTTTGTGCAGAGACATCATGTTGGTGAAACTTTTGGAACAGCTAAATTTTGCCCTTTTTGAAGAATTTTGTAAAATCTGCCCCCTCCTTACTTACTTGTTATGAAATTCAGACCTCAAGTCCTACAAAATTCCTCCTGACTGTATGTAGAAGCCTTTTTAAAGACAGCTATCCTAACAGAAATATTTCATCAAGTTGCCTAACTCTGAAGTGGAGTTCTCCTTCTATGGTGGAGAAGAAGGGCTTCTCTACTGAATCTCCTCTAACAACTGCTGTTAGAACCCTGTAGGCTTATCCCCACTGTGGGCATGTAAGTAGAGCAACTTGGAAATCTGATAGCATCATTGTAGAAAAAAGCTAGTTTAGAGAAACTGAGGAAGTCTGTTGAACATAGTGTGCAAAAGTTCAACAAGTTCATTGCAGTTCAAGTCCATTCCCTGCTGCCATAGCAGAGCCTCATTAAATGTGTAAAATCAGGATACTGAAACTTCATAGAAGATTTTGTACCCCTCTGTATGGAACTGGAAATCTCTTTCAGATCTTCATTGCTCTGATGGATAGGCATATCTGCCACCAAAATTAATTCATTATATTTACACCTTATCTACAGATGTGCTAAAATTTTCTTTGGTTTCAGTAGACCTACTCAGCCTCCTGATCTTACTACACTCGTACCTATGGAGACTATGCACATCCTCCTCCTGGATTCCCTACCAACACAGTGAGCTCACTTCTCTGTGATACATTTAATCAAATTATGTAATTCTAAAAGTTCATATATTCTGGACTCCTTTAAACCCACAAACTACTAGACCTTGAAGACTGATAGCTTTTATGCACTTCCTAACAGGCTACCTGAAAGGGAGCTCTGAAGTTCTGACTCCTCAGACCCAAGGACATTCACCAAGTTTCCAGTGCCTCCCAGATCCCAGGCTCTTCAGTGCCTAATGAGCTCAGCCTGTGGGAAGACACTGGAGCTAGCAAGACTAAGAAACATTTTCCCTTTCAAAAACACCAAATGGTTTCTACTCTTTCCTATTTTTAAAGGGAATACTATGGATTTCAATTTGGGAAACAAAAAATATTTGTAGGTTTTGTTTTAATTCAAGGTGAAGCTTTTTACAAAAAATTATCACGGATTTTTCTGACATTGAAACACAACATTCCCTCAAACATTAAAAAAAAAAATCTCACAGATCTTTAGTTTAAACTAAATGGCTTACTAGACATAAAGACCTAAACTAAATGAGGTATTATGACATGATTAATGGACTATATTTTCTGTGTAGAGAAGCCACTAAATACATAACTTGCACTGCAGAGAAGTAATAATTTTCTCACATCGTGTAGACTGGAACCTTTTCAGTCATTTAAAATTCCTTAAAGGCTCATTCAATTTCTCTTCTTATGTCTTGAGCAAAATCATTTTGTTTTGTTTGTTTGGTTGCTTGTTTTTTGGTTTTTTGGGGTTTTTTTTGTTTGTTTTTTTGTCTGTTTGATTGGTTTAAGGTTTGGACAATTATGGGTAACTTATCCCTTGGCTCTTTCTGATGTAATTCTTGTTTTATTTTGATTCTGTATAAGCAATCAGTAAAAAAATTACAGAGTTTATAGTCATGTATGGCTAGAGAATTAATAGTTTTAAATTTGATGGATGCTGAATTTGATTCTTTGGGAAAATTAATGCAGAGGATGTGTCATATCTAGTGTTTTAATCAGAACTTCCTGCAAAGATGGAAGTTCCTTGGGGACTATGTCTTCAGGAGGTTGTAGCTACTGAATGGTTGTTAGATTGAGGTGGAGCCTTTCACAGAGAGGAAAGAGAAGTTGCTCTGCCCTTGCCTCTGAAGGGGAAAACTGATGAAGAGTATAGGAAATGAATTACCAGATTTGTCTCTTCCAGTCCCATTAGAGGAATGGAATAATTACTTTTTAATTCCACAAGGACCGGGAGTCTCCTCAGAACCCTGTGATTCACAAGGTAGGATAAATCATGTTATTCAAAAATAGGTTCCACATTGCAAAGGAAACTATAATGTTTAATGCTGAGCATGGAAAACCCAACTTGGATCACGCCCATCTCCTGGAGAAATTAATTCAGTATTGGAGTTAGATACTTTTGTACTAGATATTTCAAGTTGTTCATCTTGATGCAGCTAAACACCCAGATTTCTAGTGGACATGTTCTTTCATGGCTCTGAATCAAGCAAAGAATCGGCCAAGAAAGGTTAGTCAGACCCTGAAGGAAGAAGAAATTTATTTTAAGCACTTAGACACGTGAGTATTTTACCAATCACCCAATTACTTAGCAGGGAGGTTTTCTTACTGTTTGCACCTTCTGATTCTTCCTCAGCAGGACCCTCAGCAGCTCTTCCTGGCTGGGTGTTGCCTACTTTATATGTTGCATCAACATCAGACATCCAACACCACCTGCAAGTCTTATCATTTATCTTTTTCAAGAGCTAAATGATGAGACTCTTTTGTGGCTTTTGTGAGCCCAATTTGTTTGCTGACGTAGAGGTCAGTTTCTTCGCTCAGGTAACAGGTGACAGACCCAGAGAAAAAAGTCTCAAGTTGTGCTAGAGGAGATTTTGATTAGATATAAGGAAAAATGCTTTCCCTGAAAGGGTGGTCTGGCACAAGAAAAAGCTGCCCAGGAAAGTAGTGGAGTGCTCAAGAATGTATGGATGTGGCACTTGGTGATATAGTCTAGTGGTGAACACGGTAGGGCTGGGTTAATGGTTGAACCCCATGATTTTAAAGGTATTTTGCAACATTAATGTTTCAGTGATTCTATGATTCTGCGATCCAGCAGCAGTACCCAGGACTAACCCCCAGTGACTTTGCACTCTAATGTATCCTAAGTGGGTTCTGTTCCTTACAAATATCTCAACAACTAAGTGGGAGTGGGTTTCTCAGCCTTGCTGTAACAGAAAAGCAAGTAGTGAGTTCCAAAAAAGTGAATGGTTGCTATACTAATAAAGTACTGAGAACAAATCCTGGCTTTCAGCTCTCCCTCAACAGCAGTGTGGGGTCTTCCCCCTTCCATATTCTTCCCTGTAAGTTAGGTACAAGGTCCTAGCGCTGGACATGCAGTATTCTGATGACACAAGAGAAGCTAGAGCTTGGTCCTTCCATGTACTCATATATGTATATGCATATTCACATCTACAAACACACATCTCTTGGGAGATTCTGAAGGAGTACACTAAAGACAAGAAATGGTGGTTGAATGGCAAGCATGTATAAACTTGAAACTGTATTTCACAATGGTGAGGTTGATGCAGATGTCTTGACATTTAAAAATGCTTCTCCCCCTCCACCATTTCAAACTATTTTTGGTAGGTTTGTCCCACCTGTCATTGCTTCTTGACATATCTCTACTGCAACGTAGTTTAATTGTTCCAGCTGATGTCAAGCAGTTAAATGTATTATTGGTTTAAAGTGGATAGCAGTTTACATTGAAATGGAAGATTTGGGTTTAGGTTTTCTAATTATTAAGCACAGAAAAAGAATTTAAATGGTTGTTCAATTTAAATAGTCATACTTCCTTATCTGCTCCCTTAGTTCTACTCAGAAAGATACCATCCCCATCCACTAGCTTGTTAGTAACACTTGAAGACATGTAACTGAAATCTGAGACATGTACATTCTTGAATAAAGGGAAACAAAATAGGTAACTTCACATTTCTTTTGAAGTCTTATTTGAAGCTTAGATGACAAATTTAAGTACAAATGGCAAGGTGCAAAACAGCGACACAAGACTTTTTAATTAATTAATCAAGTGCAATATTGCAAAGAAAATTATTTTAAGAGTGGTTTCTGCCCTCCTTCTCTAACCCCACAGCTTGAAAAAGCACATCTACATAGCTTCACACAAACAGGTTGCAGCTGTGTACCCCTGTCCCTAAACCTTCTTTAGATTTATGTTGCATCTGCCCTGATTTATGTTGCTTTGGAATTAGCTCAAGGTACACAAAAAAATGTTCATCTTATTTCAGAAAAAGAACAGGCTTCATATAGAAGTATGTGCAGTTAAAAACATAATTTTAATTGCTGGACCATTATTTATTATGCAGTGAACAAGTGTATTGTTTAAACATGATCCTGCACCCACCACTGACACCTTGCTGGTGTCAGTTGTAGCCTCAAAAGGTTTGCTCTTTGTGGTGGGCTGACCTTGGCTGGACATCAGGCACCTCTCAAGGTGCTCTACCACTCCCCTTCACAGGTGGACAAGGGAGAAAAAGTAAGATGGAAAGCAACTCATTGGTTGAGATAAAGCAGTTTACTAAAGCAAAAGCAGAAGTTTGTAAGCACATAAGCAAAGGGGGGAGGGGGGAGGTGGGAAGGGGGGAAGGTTTATTCTCTACTTCCCATCAACAAGCAATTTTCGGCCACTTCCAGGGAAGCAAGGCTTCAGCACATGTAGTGGTCTTTCTGGAAGGTAAACATTGTAAATAACAAATGCTTCCCTTCCCTCCTCCTTCCCTTAGCTTTTATATCTGAGCTGATGTCATATGATATGGAATATCCCTTTGGTTAATTTGGGTTGGCCAGCTTACTTGTGTCCCATCCCAGGATCTTGCCTGCCCCCAGTCCCTTGATGAAGCGTATATTGGGTGACAGTGCTGATGTTGTGGCAGCACTGCTCAGCAGTATCCTAAACACTAGTGTGTTATCAATACCTTTCCAGCTTCCAAAACAAAGCACAGTGCAGTGAAGGCTGCTGTGGGAAAATCTACTCCATCTCACCCAGACCCTTTCACGAGTCCTCTGTAAAATTTACTGCAGGTAGAGTTACTGTGATTTAAAATTTTATTTAGCCTTTATGTCTGTAATCTCTTATCACCCAAAAATGAATGGATGTTAATGCATAGTTTTCATCATGTCGCACTTTTCTCAGCCACGTATTCTTTTGATAAATTGCCTTGGTTTGGTATCTGAGAAGCTGCATGAGCTGGACGTGCATTGGATTAAATGCAGGCCAAATCTCAAGGAGCTAAGTATGCTGTTATGATACCTTTTGCCTGGGACTCTCTTCAGGGTTGAACTAGCAAAAGTAAACCAGAGAAAATCTTCCATTTATGTCTGCAGTCTTTAGTATTTGGTACCAATTTTGTCTTTGGTAAGATGCAACCACCCTCAGGGGCAGGTCTATGTGAGATGCTAAGACTGTAACTACGTACCTCTGAAAGAGCATAATAGCTTGTGCAGAAGCTTGTGGTGCTTATGGCTGAAAGCTTTGCTGCTGGAAATAACGCATGTCCAGCCAGTCACTGACAGAAAAGTCTATCAGCCACCAAAAGTAGAGAGACAGCTGAAGAGCTGCAGAAAAAAATTGCTTTGATAACAAAAAACAAAGTAGCTGTGATGCAGCATCCACTGAAGTTCAGAAATAGCAGTATCGACAGATGTCTGATAAGGCAGAATCATTTTTCTCTCTGAAAAGAAGTCACATACCCTGATCTGCATCCAAAATATGGTTGGTGTATCTAGCAATTTTGGAACCAGATCTTTAATAATTACTGACCTTTATCAAAATATCCAAACAGGACTATGGTCTCTCATGCTGGACACAGAAATCAGACACATTTGGGTGGAATGCAGTTGCAGGTCTCACATATGAGCTTAAATTTGCAGCCAAGGACTGTGACATACAAGAGTATGAAAAAAACCCTGCATTATAGTTTATTTTCCATAGTCTATTTGCTTATCCTGTCTCTGAGAAAACTGTAGCAAAGTATTGCTTTGGCCCTTCAAATAATGTAGTGTCTATAAAAGAACAATAGTAACCTCTGAGAAAGCAGAACTTACATTACAGCAACGAGATTAGCTTTTTTACCTGCTGGTAGGTATGTCGCCCAGCTGTAGATGACACCTACACACCCAGCAGTTGACCCCGTGTTCTGGTTTCCGTTAAAGAAAATCTTTGTTTGCAAAATATCAAATGGGTGCTCAGGTTATTAAGGAACAATAAATTTGGAGGATGACAGAGAGCACAAGAAAAAATGCATTTATAGGCATGACCATGAGACCAGACTGCATTGTGAGAGCTTCTAATCTTTCCAAGTGTTTCATCAGTTTATGTGCTGACTTCCTGGGCAAGGCTGAGTAGAAATTTCCCTTTCATTACTCCTCTAGAAAAGAGGCTATCTTTAACATAAGTCATTTTAGAGATCCAGTTTACAGTACAGAGGGATAAGTTGTTTCATTGGCAGAGCAAAGCTGGGCAGGAAGAGAGAGCAAGACTATAGCTGTGTCTCATCTGCTGCTGCAAGTAGAATAAGCTACACCAGGCTAGTCCAGCTCTGCTAATGCCTTACCATCAAATTCTTGCTTGGCTTCATCTTTAGACTCAGATATACAGTCAAGATATTAGAATGACATTGCATCAGGTTTCTTTTGTGATATATGCAAAGTAATCCAGCAAAAATGAGAGGTTAGGCTTTCATGTGTTTGTAAGTACATATATATATATCACAGCTGACACAGAGAGCCATCACCCCACACAGAATCAGGTGCCAGGAGTGTCAATGGAGTAGAGACTGCAAAAATAAGTAAAATATGTGATTTTTGCAATTTCCTTTTAACAGTAATCATATCAACATTCTAGTGATGCCTAGTTTGTTTGCATGGAAATCAAAGTATTTGCTTTTGACAGTATAAAAAAAGAAAAAAGCAATAGCCAGAGAAATTCATACCACTACCCTTCCAGGAGGGTAAATAGTAAATCTACTGCAACTCTGGCTCTGGCTCATCTGGGGCCATGAAACAAAGGTTAGTGTCTTGACAGTGTGCTGGAGGAATGCATACAACCTTCTGCACACAACCAACCCACTCCAAGAGAATATTTCTTATCCATTCCCAAGCACCCCAGAGGTCTCCTGGCTTGGTCAAGTGCTGAGCAACAGGAGTATACAGTGCTCAGCAGGAGCTAACCCCAAAGGGGACCCGGCTGGCCTGGAAAAGGGACATAAATGCTAGTTGAATAAGGCAAAGTTCGTAAGACTTTTGTCTTCACTTTTCATTGTGGGATGGTTAGTTTTGTTATAAAACTAATTAGCATACATGTGGAAGTACTTTGTGGAAGCAGCTTAATCCCAAACAAATGTGAAAATAAGCCTGTATTGTTTCTATGGACTGATTTACATTAATTATCTTCTACTTTAAAAAAACCTCACAGATATTTTTTTTAATCATTGTTTCTTTGTGGAATAATTAAGAACAGAACATGTCTGTTAAATACTGTACATACAAATTTCTAGCAATTCCAGCAAGGATGTATTCTCTAAAGGCAAGAAAGCTTGGTTTTAAGTCAAAAGTGTTGTTTCCCAACCAGCTAAACTCAGACACCTCAATTTATGTCTAGCTATCCAAATTACTAGCTTCATTTTGAAAAAATTATGACCTTCTGAGATTCAGACTTATTTTTAGGAACCTTATATATGGATTTAGGTGCCTAAATTTAGTTTACGTTAATTTTTTTTTTTTTTTTAAATTTTGTTAACTACAGTGCTGCTCATATTGCCCACATAAGAGACTTCAGAGCAGTCTGTGATTTCAGGAAAAGACTGATTCACACAAATTTAACCAGCAACAATGTAGTGACTTTGGGCAGCAAATATCCATAATGAAATCATATGGATTTTCAGGGTGTATGTCTGTATTTAACTCCTCCTGTGAGCATGACTCTTTGCCAGATCCCAGTCCTTTACTCATCCTTCAAGGGACGAAATGCACCCTTGCTCTCTGAGATATGTGCTGGAGCATTTTTCGAGTAGCTTGGACCAGTGGAGGGGATGACCTGTGCCTCAGCCTGGCATGGAGCAGGGGCTCAGCTGCAGAACATAGCCAGACATGGAGTCTGCAATTGGTCCCAGATGCAGAGATCCATTTTTACACAACCAGATCCACTATATCCCTCACTGTTTTGAAGAAATCTTCCTTCACTTCTGAACAAAATTTTTTAAAAAATTAAAAACCAAACAAAACAAAACCACAAAACAAAACAAACAAAAAATATACTTGAATTTTTCACCTAAATAATATTATCTCATAGAAAAGATTCCACAAAATGATCATTGAGTAAACATCTCAGACTGCTCAACTTTGAAGAATTTCAGGCACTGCCTGGCAACAGCAGGGTGTTATAAATTCATAGACCTGCCTAATCCACCTGCTTCCATCTCTGCTCTGAAGAAGACTCCTCCTGCCTGTGCCCCTCTGCCTCCAGCAGCAAGAGACAGGCAAAGAGCGTGGAGAAGCATCTGTGGATCTAAGCATTATCTCCCCCTCCAAGTGAGAAAGGACAGAGTTAAGAATCCTTTCCCTCAGGTAACTCTGACCAGAGTGTATATGTGGTGCCTTCATGCTGGGGGAAGAAAAGCTCCTTTTGTTTCATGACTGCTGTCTGTCTCTTTCTTGAGTTGGAGGTCATGGGTTAAGGAGGAAGGTGTACATTGGCAGACTTGCCTTACAAGAAGAGAAGTGAAAGAAGTGAGACATGAAGCAAATGAATGCTTCTGGGGAGGAAGATGGACTTCACCTCACAAAACCATAACAATGTGTACCTGAATGTCCAGGGACCATCACAACTGTCTGTGCATGTGAATCCCAGTAGGGGCATATACTCCTGATTCCTCTGTAGTCTGGTAGCCAAAGCACTCTGTCTTGGCCACTGCTAGTGTCATAAAGTAAATAAAGTCATGCATTTCTTTTGTTGTAAACAAACTTCTAGACTGAGCTGTGGAGAGAGGTCAGATGAGACACGATAAACAAACAAAACTTTCAGATCTCTAAAGAAAAAACAAACATAATGCAAGTATTATTTGCCTCTGTGCAGATCTTATAAGACTCACCACAGCACAAAGCCTGCAGATTTTTGTAGGACATAGCCTTGCTGACGGTCTAATGATTTTCTCTGTGACACACATTTTACAGCAAGACATTGTTGGTCTTGAAAACGGTCAGCCACTCTGGGTCTGTGATTTTGCAGTTCTGGAAATGGTGTATTCCTTACAGAAATGCTGTTACCTCTGCTAGGTAAAAAAAAAAAAGACACGACACCATTTGCATACAAGCAACATTTTCATCTCAAGAAGGGAATATTCTGTAAAATCTTTTCTTTCTCTCCCCTGGGCTACTTTTACTAAAACATGAAAGTCAGTTCTCACTTTGACTTTAATGTCTCAAATACTCCATGTAAAATCAGAGCATAGCATCTATGTTTACAGTTTTCACTAAAGAAATCTCCACATTTTCTTCACTTGTGTTTTACCAGTCCTGGTTAAAAAACCAACACTCTCACCCATTTCCAACAAAATCCCAGTTGTTAATGGATTTTCATGTATATGTCATTTAAAGCACTACTGTATTTAAACACTTTGAGTGCTGAATGTAAAAATAGCTGGCAATCTCAGAAGTGAACATTTTATTTGTAATATGGGTGATCTTATCATGCACCACAACATTTTTTTTGCTCATCATTTATTAATGCTTTATACAGCTCATCAAAAATGAAGGTTGAGGTCAATAATTGCTGACACATAAAAGACCAAGGAAAAGGACAAGCAAGGACATTTTACAGAGGATCATGATCTAGCAAAAACACTCTCAGATTTTGTTTGCACACCTTGACAAATAGTGATCACTAAAAAGAACCAAGACAAGGAAAAAGAATAAAAAACTTTTTTTTTTTTTAATAATCAACATGTTTTCCAGTTTCATGTATATTCATGTGCTACAGAAAGCATCTGGACTTTTATTGGTATCCATTTTGATTTATCAGTTTTATTCTCTAGCCTCTATCTTTGTTTTGGATTTGGGGAGCTCCATTTTCTCGTTTGAGCAGACTGGTGAGCACAAAACCTTTTTTCCACTTGGCTTAGAGCCCCACACCATGCATTATTGACATGACTGTGTTTAATAATAATTCCTGCTGATTCTGTTGTGGAAAAATTTACTCTTCATAAGCTGACTAACTTGTCGTGCCAGTGCATGTGTGTGTAATTTTTTTTTCCTTTTTAAGGGACTCGAGTCCTGGCTTAGAGAAGACTGATAGAGCATGTGCTAAAAGCTAAACATACTAGTTCCCACCTTTATTTAGCAAAGCACTTGAGTATGTGTTGAGTCTGGCTAGCTTCAAAGGGACTTATGTGCAAGCTGAAGTGCTTGTTGATGCAGAGGCTCACAACCCCAGCCTCTCAGGAACAAATTCTAGCTCACATACTCTCTCAAGCTTACCTACAACTCCCTCCCCAGCAGCAAGATTTGTGCTTTACACTGGAGTAGACATTCATTTAGCAATGATCACATTTCCACTGGGTAAATACAATTGTGTATTTCAGAAAACTATACTAAAGATATGATCGGAACTAAATCTCCAGAGCAGCCTATGATGAAATTAATCTACATTCCTGTGTCACTTCATAATACAGTGGGGGAGGAGGAAGGGGGGGAAAAAACATATGAATCACTGATTGTTATGCAAAGGATGCCAATGGTTACATTTAAGTTACATCACAGTTTTCCTCTAATAGATACACCTTCCCTAAATTTCAAAAGTGTTTCTACCTTCAATAAAAATAGAGGCACAAGAACCATATTTGTGTATGCGGTGGCATTTAACACATACCTTTTTAAGTAACTGTATGACATTGAAATATTAAAGTACAATTCCCATCCCAGCTTTTTCAAAGTTTACGTCAGCTACTTATAAAAAACAAACAAATATAAAACCTGACGGGGTCTGGAGGGAGGAGTCGGAAGTGGGAATCAGGTCAATTTGACCATGAGAATGATTTAGAATAGTAACCAAACTTACATTGCAACAAATATTTTCCATGACATGAGTCCTCTTTCTCCAGAAGAAGGACTTATTTCAAACAAACAGCAAAACTGGGCTACACTGCATTTCCTTGATTCATAAGCTCTTAACATCATTTTAGGGTGTCAACCTATTAGGAAGAATTTTTTAAAACTGCTCTTATTAGATCTGGAGCTGTCAGGGTGTGCAGTGAAAGCATATAATTTTTTTTACTCTAGGAAATATGATTCTGTAATGAGGAATAGGCAGTAAAGCAGCAAACCTATCTAATAATTCCTTCTTTAAAAAGCACTGATTTACATGTTCATGGATCACAAAACTATTTCTCTTTGGTTTTAAGCCTATTTAGTCAAAGATAATTTCAAACACCAGGTACATATATGCATGTCCAGACTTTGTGAACGAAGATTTGGGAAGGGCTCTCCCCCCGTGGGTGTGCCCTTCCAGCCTACACGGTGGACTTTTTAGGTGAGGCACAGCATGCACAGAACTGGTCCCACCGTTTAAGTCCTGAGGTGCATTTGCCACAGCCGAGTGAGCTTGGACAGTGACAGTGAAGTCCTCGGGACTGTCACAGCACCTGGTATAAACCGGGTCTGACCTTGCTGAGCATCCGAGATCTGGCGGGATGGGATGGCAGGGAGGAATTTAACTGCCAGGGGACAGTCCCCACTGAGACTTGAACTCAGAGTCCAGAGTGCTCTCCTTTACACCGTGGGACCGCCCACAGGTACATGACTTCACTGTCAGAACACCAGAGCAAGGAGTCTACTGTCTCAGACCATTTCCTGGATGCTATATGCCCAGGTATCAAATCAAGGCTTAAATCCACAAAACAACACCAAGTAACTTCCAATCATGACAAAATCTATAGCTTCATAAAGGTTTCTACTTTCTATATAAAACATGAGAAAAAAAAAAAGGCACGTTGCAATTTCAATGAACCAATTGGAAAGGTCTTTCTCTCTCTTAAGGAAAACAAAAATATAAACAAACAAACAAACAAACAAATAACAACTGAAAACATGAATTTTGTTCCTTTTATGTTCTAGCCCATCTTCCTGAACCTGTTGTTTGGCTGCTCTCCCAGGATGCCTGGAAATATAGCTGTGAGCCAGAGCATCTTGCTTGCTGAGGAAGGCACTAACAGCTGTCATGTAATGCACAGGCATCTTCCTTAAGACCATCACCGTCTTCACTCTCTTTGGTGAATGTGCTAGTGCCAGAGACAGCCTTGAAGGCATTTTCTAATCTACCGTCTGAGGTACCAGTTTTTATATGCCCCTTTGTCCATGTTTTACAATATGCAAAATAATATGTTGCTTTCTTTTAAGGCACCTCAGTCTACCTATGCAAATTCACAACCTCAACACTGGTTTTCAGATTTCCATTAGGAAAAAAAACATGTACAATTAAGCCATTAGGGCATACAACCATCTTCACTGCCTGACTGATTTCAGCCCAGGAGAGGGTGATTTAAAGAAAATCTATATATTGGTGGTAAAGACACAAATTTATTACAGCTTGGCCATAGCTGGAGACACACCAGGAGCTCATGCTCCAAAGTACATGTCTTCTGTGTACAAAAATCGAGTGATCTTTATATAGGTAGTTTCAAATATCATCAATTATAGACACGTGTTAGTTTTACACATGTTTTCTAATATAAGATAGTTATATAATATCAATTTACACAGTAGTTTCTTTTACTCCTCCACCCAGGTTTCCACCCTCCTGCTGTGTTGATGATGAGGTGTTAAACTGGCATTCTCTTACCAGTCCTTTTATTCAAGCAAGCCTCTAATTCCCCTTTTATCTCATTTGTCCACCTTTAAGGCATGCCTAAGTCCCTGCTAGTTGCTTTTTGAAAAGTCACATAGTTAAAAAAAAAATTATGCTATATTTTTTATCCTTGTTTAAAAGGTGAATGGCCCTGGATCAATACCAACCTCAATGTGCCTTCCTGGTATCAGGACTAACACCTGACCAACCACATTATTTCATCAGCTTCCTTCAAAATTCCAAGACTTCTTAACAGGGTAAGTTGATAAGAAAAATTTCACTGTTATGTTGCTAGCAGAAGAAAGAAGCAGAGCAGTGTTTTTTCTGCATGCACATGTGTACTTGCTTGCATGCAGTTATTAGATGGTCCTGCCACTAAATAGCCATCTTGTAAAACATTTACATATACAAAACTGATTCATTATTAATTTACTTCCCAACTATTTTCCTGAAAAGACTATTTACTTCCCATACCCATTAATAGAAGTGACCTAATTGAAAGCTAAGCTTGTGGCCCCGTGCTTTCTAGGTTTAGAAACAAAACCTCCCTTCCCCCTGCTAGATCAAACATCACAATGTCAAATGCTCTGCAGACATTTCCCTCGAGAATCTGAAAGGCTAATTAGGGTGAACTTCACCATAAAGAATACAGTTGTTAAAACAGCTTTTGTACACACTGGAGTAATGATCATTCTCTTACATACGCAGTGATTTGTTGCTGCAATTTGCAGCCATATATCTCTTAGGAGCTAATTCGGATGTTGTTATTTATTGCACGTATGATTATTAATGATATCTTAGCAACTGCTGGAAGTGACTTATTTCACCTCAGGAAGTCAAGTATTTGAGCTCAGTGTTTACAGCTTTAAGGAAACATCAATTTCTGTAGAAAATCAGTTCTCCATTTGACCTTTCCCACCTCTATAGTAAGGTCTGAACTATCATCGCTTACAGATATTTTCAGATACTGTAGAAATATTTGTCATTATGGAAAAAAACAAAAACAAAAGCAAAAAAACCCCAATAAACCAACCAACCAACCAACCAACCAACCAACCAACCAACCAAAAAACCAGTCAATTCTTTCTTCATATTGAAAGCAGTGTTTACACCAGGAAAAAAAAAAAGCCTCTGAAAAGGAAAGGAAAAACAATATTATAAATATTGAAAATATTGAACCTCTCTATATAAATGTATATACATAAAAAAATAATTACCTGCTTAAAATATAGGACCAAGTTCCCAGATCACTTGTAATATTTGATAGGGAAACACCAACTTGAAAGTACTTTTTTTTTTCAATTAAAGATGCTGCCAGTCTGCAGAAGCATTTGCAGAAAAGGAAACCTTGCAATATCACTTACATATTTCACAGTACCCTTGCTCCCAATTGCTTATGCTGTTGTGTCTTGTGTCTCAAAAATTAGTAGTTTTCTGTTCCCATGATGTTCTGTCGAGTTGTTGCTGAACCTACATTAAAACTGAGATCTTCTCTCTTGGCATCTGAGAGGAAAAATGAGTGTAATCCAGAAAATCAGATGAATTCAATCTGCCTAATTTTGATCACATGTGAACACTGAGTTTCATAGTGTCAATACAGCACAGCCCTTATTGGATATGCATACCTTTTAGAAGAGACTGTGAAAAATTCATGAGAGTTCAGATGACTCCTAATAATAAAACAAAGAGCAGTGAGTGGGTCAGTTTCTTTAGCACTTGTATAAAGTCATCTTGTTTGCAACACAGTCTGGTCCAGGAGTTCACTTGGGATGGCTAGTGGGAATTCCTGTGAAGGACAGCAAACCTGAGCTCTGAACATGGATTTCTCATAAATTTGCTGCTAGGAAATTCATAAAACAAGAAAAGGTGTCATAATGGTAGATTTTTCAATGATAGAAAA
>JAWWEV010000095.1:870425-885247 GCA_035583235.1 Hafferia zeledoni
TGTTTGGTTTGGTTGGGGTTTGGGTTGTTTGGGTTTTGAGTCGTGGTGTTGTGGGGTTTGGGGGTTTTTTTGCTTTGTTTTATTGGGGGGTTTTTGTATCTCGTTTTGTAGAAAAAACATGCTGTCAATAGGCACAAAAGTAGCAGCACTCCAGAGCAAAGTCACACACATAATCACTTTTTCAAAGAGACACTAGCACTGCCTCTTTACCCTTCCAGGTACTCTCAGGATGCTTCAGCTTTACTTTAGGACAAAACCACTTAAAGACTGGAGAGTAATTCACACTTTATCTTAGCTTTCCTGATGAGATCATCAGTTAGAGTGCCTCATTTTAGGGAGACCACATTGCAATGCCTGAATTCATCCACTGAAGCCAGTGAACTGAGCCCACTGGCCAATTTCATGTGTATTAAGGCACCAAAAGTTAACAGCCATAATTCAGTACCAGAGTAAGCTGGTTCCCAAAAGAAAGATAACTTAAACCATTCAGCTTCCTGTCTCAAATTTTTTTCACCCTAACTACACTTTTCAACATTATTAAATACTGAAAACCCTTTATTTTGTCTCACAAGTAGAGATTTATTTTGTTTCTATCGTATCTTCCCACAAACTTCAAAAACAATTTGGTGACAGCGCATGAGCCTTGCCTTTCAGATTTCCAGAGCTTCCTCTCTCTCATGGGTGATGAGTGTGTTTGGAGGCTGTACTTTCATGTTTTTGTCATTAGTTGAAATGGGCCATAGATCTTGTCATGTTGCCTGTAATCTAGTTAGATTTTGTCATCAGAGAGCTTCTAAAATCATAGGTTCACATTAGAAACCTTAAAAACTCGTTAGCTTCTGATAATTATCCTAATATCAAAAGCACTAAGCTCATTTCTGCCTCTGAACCAGCTGTGAATATGTTCAGAAAATTTTTGCCTTATCATTTCTCAGTAACAAAAGAAATAGCTTCTCTGAATATGAACATATGGGCCTCGTGCAGAAAAAAGATCACTTTCCTTCCTGAGCATGAAAAGTGAAGACAATTCATTCTGTAACCAAGATGGGAAATTTCGAATTTTTAACTCTTTGCTGTGCTTTGCAACATTGCCTTTTCCAGGCTGTCTCCTTCTGAATATTTGACATCCTTCTGCCAAACTCAGAAAACACTTAATTTCTTTAAACTAGATTTGTTCAGAGACTTCAACTGTTTGTTTGTTTGTTTGTTTGTTTGTTTTCTTTGTGGACATAGTAGAAAATGTTTCTGTGAGGTCTTGTATGTTGAAATCCTTATAAACAATGTGTCCTTAAATACACTTTAGCACTTGAGTCATTCATGTCCAGGACCACCTTATGTGTCTGCAGTTGTTCTACCATGGCTGACGCACAGTCTTTATTTAATTTTGAATCATAAAAGGACTCAACCCAGTTACTCGAACAGTGACCCAAAAAACCTTGTCCTGATAGATATTAAACAAAGGAACACTGTTTCTCTGGCTTAATTAGCAGTAACTGCCCATTAAAATCCCTGGATGGGATGACTGGACAATATTACACTCTATGTTGGAGCACTATTTTATAGATCCAACTATTTGTGTTTGGTCTTACTGTAAGTGACAACTGAACTAAACTTTCTTCAACATTATCCCTGATAGATTTAAACCAAGTCTGATGAAGTTTGTTTCTAGACTTAATTTTAATAGCAAAACCATTGAATCTCATAATGTCAATGATATAAAAAAATATTATTCCACATTTATTACCATACTAGCTCCTGAAAGTGGCTAAAAGTGGACAAAATCCTACTAGAAGAGACAAATCAGCACAAATAAACAGAGACCAGCCCTTAAAAAGAGATAGAAATGGATTTAAATATACAAAAATGTTATCACATTACTCATAGCCTTGTTACTGTAGCCCTCTTCTCATCCACTTGATTTCCTTGGAATGTGTTTTCCATGATTTCTGGGATTTTGTGCTTCTCTTTGTAACAGGACCATGAGTCACCTTTGACTGCTGCATGGAACTAGTGCAGGATGGTTGCAATCTAGGTTAAGTTTTTTCACAGAGATCTCCAGTGTAAAACAAATAACAGCCATAAAATTAATTCTTGTGATATCATTTATGTGCACTTCACCTAGCAGGACCTTCAGAGCTAAAAGGAACATGATGACCTAAGGAGCAGAGACTGTCACCATGGTTACAACAGACATGTTTACCTGTGTGAGTTAAATACAGAGGTAGACACATAAAAAACACATGTTGGCAATATTTGCTGCACAATAGTGTAGGATTTGCTCCCAAAAGAGTCAGTAATTGCCATACTGACAGTGTATTGAGTGCTTTTATTAAAAAGTTTATTAAAATGCCACTTACTTTTAAAGAAACGATCACTAAGGACATCAATTATCGTGCAACAGAAATTTTTTAAGCTACCAGCTCTGCAAACAGAATTCTGGAACCCGAAAAAAAAAATAACAAGTTCAGCTCTTTGGTGATTTACATCACAACTTTCAATAATAGTGACAGGATCAGAAAGCAGCTGGCCATATATTGATATTTCCTAGGGAAGAGCAAGAATATTTCTGTGCTCTTCAGTGATGAACCAAAAATTCCAGAATTTTTGATATCATATGTGGCCTTATGAATATTTCTGCCTTCATGAGTTACCTCAGTGATTTCACTGGCCAAAAGTGACAGGAACAGGTTCTTTTCAGGGTGATCAAGCCGGGATGTTCTTGGGAGGTATCCAGTTTCCAAAAGGGAAAAATATCTCCAGCTATCCACTTAAAACTACATGATACCTAGCCAGCCCTGAAAATATATGTTTAGGAGGGTAATAGCAGAAAGAATCAAAGATAACATCTACATCAATAAAATTCAACTAAGCATAAGGACACTCAAAGTCATTGAATCATAGTCATAGAATGACTTGGTTTGAAAGAGGACCTTGAGGATCACCTAGTTCCAATCTCCCTGCTGTATGCAGGGACACTAGACCAGGTGGCTCAGAGCCCAATCCAATCTGGCCTTGAACACCTCCAGGGATGGGGCAGCCACAACTTCCCTGGACAACCTGTTCAGTGCCTTACCAGACTCACAGTAAAGAGCTTATTCCTAATATATGATCTAAACCTGCCAAAGTGCGCAGCTATACTAGAAAGGATGGAGTTTGTTTGGTCAATAAAATACAAGGAAAAATGTCTGAAAAGTCTTTTCATACCTGGAATAAATGTCATGTAGAAATGTCATCATTAACTATAGCAACTCACTTTTGAGGAGCAAAATTTTCTTCCCCACATTTGACTGCCTCTACTTCTTTCATTTTATCCATTAGCCCTGTGAAAGCCTTGATTTTGGAGCACTTGATATGAACCTTGGAAAGCTATAGAGGTGGTGCTGAGTCAGCAGAAAAGCCACTCCTTGCTGAGAGACTGTGAATTATTTGCAGGGAAACTAAAACAGAGGAATAAATATTGCATGCTGATGGATATTTGTCACAAAAGATAGGAGTACTTTCAACAGAGCTTGTCAGACACAATACGTTCAGCACATCTACATTTTCTATGGTAAAGGGAATAGAGTTCTCCAGCTGCTCCCCTGGCAAGACTAAAGTTTTGTCTCATAAATTTAAATTATAGATGACATAATGGCGGAATGGAAATGGATTGCACCTAAAGAGATAAATCCAGCAAAAAACCCTTGCACATTCAAGGAAAAGAAGAAATGAAGTTTCTGATGTGCAACAGGTCTTCCATTTGTTGTGTTAATCTCTCCAACTCAACACTTTGTAAGGCAATTTGTTTTCTTTTTCATTTCCCTCCACCTCCATCGAAAGTGATGAACATTTTTGTGAAGCTCACAGGGAGTGCTAGGTTGCAAATATAATAAAGAGCTTGCCAATGCCTGGGAGTCCTAACTGGCAATATTTCCAGTTGTGTCAGCATTTAAGTATTATTGTAGTGTTATCATAACAAGGTATAAAAAGATAACACGAAAGCAATTATGCCAAAAGCTTGATGTTTGACTGAAAGTACACACAAAGTATCCATAGGTACATTTGGGTTCATTGCCAAAACATCATTTTAATGTGAACCATTCAAGAGTTCTTCAACTCACTCATGAGAAAAGCTACTTTATAATTGAAACCAATAAGACAAAAAGCACTGGCAGGTTTCCTGCATCTGATAACTGATGAGGAATAAGAAGGAAATTGTTTGATAAACCTTAGGATGATTTGACAGCCCTGGAAAGGAGATGGTCTCAGGTCTGGAGCCTGGAGAAAGTTCTGCTTTTTTTCCCACATAATGAACTTGTCACTTTAGTCAAGTGTGCAGAATTCCAGAACAAATTTATCTACCTGTTTCAATGATAAAGCAAAGCCTTGTAAGTGGAAACAGAGGAAAGAGTATAATGAGAGAGGGAGAATTTTGCTCAGAAAACCTTCTGTCTCTTTTTTTTTGAACTCAATGAAAATGGTATCTGAATGATCAATAAAGGAAATCAGAGAAATGCTGTTGTGTGCTGTATCATTGAACATTAAACATTTGAGGGCATATCACTCATTGCATGGTACTGGAAATTAAACCTGAAGTTGAAGAAAATGGAAAATACACATGCTTCAGACTAAATTCAGCTCCAGATGACTGTCTTACTATATGAATATAGTAGATGTGATGAATAGGAATTTATTTCTATGACTGTTCTTAAGTAGAGAATTTTCTTTTGGATAATCCAGTGTGAATTTGTCCAGCTGCACCCGAACAAACATGAGCTCTTGGGTGAAGGTAAAAAAACATTTAGTCATTACTCAGAATGCTTTGATCTTTTACATCCTCAAACTTTATTATACTGCACAGTTTGCTAGTAACTGCTATAATGCTTTCAGCAGCAGCTCAGGACCGAGTGGCAGCAACAAGTGGGACAAGAATCTGGGCCCAATGATTTGAACTGCAGAAACAGACACTGGAAGAAATTTCATTGGAAACAGGGATGAGCGTTCACAGGAAACAAGCAGATTTTTGTCTTTCCATATTCAGGTCTGGTCAACAGGGGCATGATGAATGAGATCTCAAAAGAAACCCTTGGATACAAGTGCTGTGCACTAATGATGTCATACATAAAGAGTTACAGCAAAGATGGCAGCAGAAATTTGTCTTTTGAAAACTTCTCCCTGCTCCCTGTATTTTCTGTCTGTCTTTCCCCAGAGTGACAATTAGATGTTCTTAATTGTCGTTACAGCCTCCCAGCAGTTATACAGGGAATCAAAACCCTTTGCGTTCTTAAAATGGAACTAATCCAGCTTAGAAAATCTTAGAACTATAGACAGGTTTGAGTTGGAAATTACCTTAAAAATTGTCCAGTTCCAAACCAACCACCTTGGATAGGCATGTCATCCTCTGGATCAGGTTGCTACCATAAGGATCTTTCCAGGAGTCTTCTATGATCTTTCATGATCTTCCCAGGGACAGAGGAGAGGCTTACTGGTCTGTAACAGGATGTGGATCCAGCAAGGTGATGTACCCGTGATCTCTACAGCTTCTGCTATGCCATTTGTTGGGTTATTTGCAAATGGATGAACTTTCAAAATAGATCCAGTTTAATTAAAGGCTACCTAGCATACTCAAACTCCCTGAATAGAGAGAATCTGTCTTACAGCAAGGTTTCTGATAAATACAAAACCTGCTTTCCAAAAATATTTTATATTCTCACTTAGAATTTTTCTGCCTCTACAAACATTTCTGCAGCCAAATTTATTTGTTAGGATGTATGTGAAAAGTAGGCAAAAAAGTGAGTGCAAACACAATAAACATGAGTTAACTTAGAATTTAATAATTTTTAAAAAGCACATCAATTTTAAGGAAATGGCTGTTAGAGCATCAGAATCAATACAGAAAGTTACACACAGCTGATAGCAATGTGTCTAACACCTGACTTTTCAAGATAAACACTGAAAAAAGTGAGGACTATAAAGGACCAAATTTTAAAAGTATTATGAGACCTAATGTTGTAATTAGGCACATGGACTTGAGTTTTTAGAGGAATTTTGCACACGCCTATCTGAATGGTTTGAGACATATCCCTTTTGCCTCAGACACAAGCCAGTTCCAGTTTGGGACACTATATAACTGCAACAGGAGCTCTGGTAGACATTTACTTTGAACACACTAAAATACTAATTTATCAAGTATCCAGATCTAAAATTATTTGCATACCAAACACCTCATTGCTGACAGAAAGTAGGATCTCAAATCCCTGCCAGCCAAACAGAAATCTGACACTGGCCTTCTTACAGCCTAGGTAAATACTGCACAGTGAGATGCCACAACTGTTTCAAAAAGACTAACTCCTGCTTGTTTTTTGGAAGAAATTCACATCTGAATCCAGAATGGTGAATTTAAACAGAAATAACAGTCTCCTTCTGGTGTAAAACTTTAATCTCTCCATTGTGTCAAACCAACAGTAAGTCTCAAGATGACAATAGAGTGTTTCAGATTCTCAAAAAAACTTATGGTTATTAAACAAGCAACTCCTTTCACAATTCATCATCAAATATGTGCCCACCTAATGTGCCTGTGCAACAGCTTCAACTGGTTTAGCCTGTTATGTCTCTCCATTGGCTTCTGTAGAGTGAGTCTGAAATGTGAAAGCTGAAAGGAAAAATATGTTACCCTGCTAAACTCGAGAGCTCCAAAAGTCATTACAAGGTTTCCTCATGGCCTCATTCATCTTTAAGCTTTGTCTTGAAAACCAGAAAGCTCGCAGCAGTTTCTGACATGCCGCCACAGCAGCAGCCTTAGAAACAGACTATGTTCAAACCAAACCCCCCCCAGTCACATCCCTAAACCAGCAAGGTGCTGGCAAAAAGAGGAATAAAGGGCTCTCCAGAATGAGAAAACACATTTCAAGCCCCTTAGAAAACTCCAAGTCAGAGAGGGAGGTGTGCTGCTGGCCTACATGAGAAGTCAATTGCACCTGGCAGAGGAGGAACAACTAAAGAGTCATTAAAATCTGATGTGTGGAAGTGGTTTTTTTGTGTTAGAAATGGGAGTGAGGATTGGAATTTTGTCAGCTTTGCCATAAACTGTGAATCACAGGTTCCTGGTGTGTGCAGCTGTGCTGGGGCACTGCTCGGCAGCAGTGTCTTCACCAGCATATGCTCCTCTTCCTCTGGCTAGATTGTTAAAGGTGATTAAAACTAGTTTTAACACCTCTTTTCTTTTTCCCCTCTTCCACCATCTTCCCATTGCTGTATCCTGCTCTGTAGTGTAAGACAAGTAGTTTAAGACAGGTAAAAAGAAATATTCTGCAGGTAAAGTTTTGTTGGCTCATTAAGCTTCGTACACTACTTTCTGACTCTAATTTCTCTCTTGACCATTTTATGGTCACTAACTCTTAAAATAAGGAGAATTATTATGCACACGTGGAGCTTAAGTGAAATCTTTGGTGTTTCTTAGAATTTCTTAATACTTCTAGTGTTATAGAAACACAGTGGTACCTAGCAAAATCCTGTGCATAATCATTATGACTTTTCAGTGGTTATTTTATTTCTGATTTTGGTTTACTGCATAGAGGGTCTGCACTTTGCCAATAGATGAAGAATTTTAATGGTTTGGGTATATACAGGTTACACTGACTGCTTGTGATGTACTGTGGCATTCAGTGCATAGTTTCTCAGCAGGAACATTTATGATTCCGGTTGTGCCAGACATGTCATCTATTATAAGCCATATCACTAGTCCATGGAGAGCTTTTTTTTTTTTTTGAATGAGCAGCAGCCTGAGGGCTGCTCTTCATATAACTTTACTTCCTGCCTTAAGATAGTTCTGTAGACCAGATGAATGTTTCAGTGCAAAAAAACATTGACTTGCTTATGTTCTAGCACACCTCTTTTCTGCATTGTTTTAAGAGTTTATTAGCTAGATAAAGAAATATAGCATTGGATTTTCAAGCAGAAAAATAAAAGAACATTTTTTTTAAAAATAAATAATTTTCAAACTGTATGGATATTTAGGGTGATAGATTTATTTTGCTAATAAATGGATACATAAAAAGTGCAAAATGAGGCACAGTTTTACACATGTTGTATAAAGTGTTTGCATTTCCACTGGGAAGTACAACTAGTAGAAATACTGTTATTTCTTAAATTAACATAATCTCTGGTTAGAGTGTGTGTAGAAACTTCCTAAAGTCAGGAACAATACAAAAAATTTTGAAGATGTGAAGTGAAAAGTAGTATATGCACTTGAGTCTACAGAGATGATCCACATGCATATAGCTGAACTTCAAATGAATCCAGCACATCGGGGTTAACCTCCCTACCCTCAGATAAAGTGTCTTGTGATCTTTTCACAGGAGTAAACTGCAGACTGCAAAACAGTTACCTTAACTAGTTCCTGATGTGCTGTATCACACCACATTCAAATCTCCATCTGTGGTGTCTGTAAGTACTGTTCATAAAATGGAGGGTTTAGTGCAAAAATAAATATGATGTAGATCCGTGATAGTGCCACAGAGAGATTTTCATCCTGTTGTAGGCCCAGGCATTTAATCTGAAAGGTACTTACAGCTTGCTTAAGTCCCACATAATTGCCTATTCTGGAGGTCTAAGAGAGTACACTGACATCATTTTTAATATTATCAAGTTGCACTCTAAATATGTTTGTCAAACTATTCTTCTTTTCCTGTCTTGTTACTCTGGGTTGCTATTCATTGTTACAGAGCATCCATGTACCACCACAGACATGACTGCATTTTCAAGGAATGAAATACTTTGAATACAGCCATATATATAGTACAAAGGCTTGGATAACCACATGGTATGTCTATATCATACCACAAAACATTATTGGCCCATGAAGCAGAGAAACAAGTCTGTGTGCAAATCTCTCTCATCAGGGCTTCTTTTTTAGTGGGGTCACAGCTCACTAAATCCTTCCTCTCACTTCTACCATTTGATTAAGCTGGGGAAGAGGAGCAACCATGTTCCCACAAAGCTATCTAGTAGCAAACTAATCATGTGCCTATATCAACAATTGCCAATCTACCAGAGTCACTAGGGGTTAAAAAAATCGAGTTGCCTGGCAGCACTTAAAACCTAGAGCAGGCTGAAGAACTAGACAGCCTGAGAAATGCCCCACCACCTTAGCCCAGAGAAGGAAACAGTTTAAGAAATATTTAAGTAAAGAAATATTTTAATTTTAATGTGCGAAAAAGCAGAGCCCAGGAGTGAGGGTTTCAACCGATCAGGGAACATCCTCCTGATAGAAAAGGATCAAAACAGAGCAAAGGGGCAAAAGGGGTTTGATGAGAACAAGCAGGGGAAAAAAACTCAAGGGGAGGAGAAAAGTAATCTATAGGAAGAAAGACAATGTGAGAAACTTCTTGAATGGAATAACAAAAAAATTCCAGGGTGACCCCTTTCATGTGTCTTGGTGATGTTTTTAAAAATACATACAGTTCATTTCATTGCCTTATTTCTAGCAATATCTTACTATTTATTCATTTGTATCTGATGAAGTCATCCTGACAAATCTCAAAGAGGAAACAACAGAAAAGTGAGTCTTTTTCTACAATTGCAGGAGAGGTTAAAAGAAAATAATCTGACTGTTCACAATAGCTACTTTAGGGGTCTTTTCTTTGTTTCTTTTTTTTTTTTTTTTTTTTGGCCTGGTTGTATTCTATTTCTTCCAAATTTCAAATATGTACATGACAGAGGAAGTAACAGCCTACATTCACAATACCAATACTTTTCATTGTGATAAAATATATTTCTGCAAATGTACATTTATTTGAAACACAATTTTTGAAGGATCCTGATGATACTTGGCTAAAATTATCTTTGGTATAATTCTACTGAATTAAAAGAGGCTGCAGAGGGAGGGAATGAATTTGCCTCCTGGTATTGGTGAAAAATAAAAGAGTTTTATGTCAAGATGTTTTTTATGAACTTGAATCCAGTTTCTAATCATCCAGATTGCCCTGTACAATAAACTCTTGATTATGACTGCTGGCGTTAACAGTAATAAGACAAGATAATGTGCAGCACAATTTTCTTCATTCAGCTTTTTATTCTCACACTGCTCCTTAAAAGTCCCCATATCTTTCTGTTGGTTTTGCTTAAAAGTCATGTAAAATTAGACAGTATCAATCAAGTCACACATTCTCAAGTGCAAAAACATTATTTTGTTGATTGCCATGTATCTTGGGATGAATCAGTGCAATTCCACTCCCTGATAGGGAAAGTTGTCTCTGCTGTTCTTGTGTAACTTTCTGCTGAACTAAGCGCACAAGAGAAAGCACAGACTTTCCTTTGGTTTAAAGGCAAAGCTGTGGAGACCAATCGAAGGCACTTATCTGCATTCTTTCCACTCTTTATCCATAGCCATGTGCACTTCCCTCCACTAACACTAATTAAACTAAGGAGGAAAAAAAATTAGATGTTTATACTCAGGCAAAATTATTTCAAGAGAGCTGCTTGCTGGAAAGATAACCAACAAAAGGCTTTTGTTTTGAAATCACAGCCTAGCTTTCCTCTGGTTTTCTTGTTTAGGCTCAGGGTTTGAATACCTTGTGCTCCTCATTCATGTGCATTTGTTTTATCAATATCAAGAGTTCACTGTAGGCACAAAAATTCAAACCTGGAAGTTCCAGTGTAAATCCTAGGCCATGCATCCTAGAACAGAATGGAAAATGGGGTGTCCCAGTCTCCTGGAGTTACAGTTTCAAAATAAATTATGTGGAATTTCAGACATTGAAGAGTTTTTACTGTCTATTTCAAGCATCTCTCTAGTGCCTTTAGTCAATCAGCTAAATGGCATTCTTTGCTAGCTGGCTGTGATGTTCATCCAATTTTTTATTTAGCCCTATAAAAAAAATATTCCATTTCTCTAATACAAGAGACATTTATGTGCCTGATGTTTTCAATGGTTATGTGGAAAACTTTTCCAAACAATTAAAACTTCATAATTATCTTCGAGTAAAAAAAAAAAACAGGCTAAAGACAGAGGCACAGTTTACCAAGCATTAAGTACAGGCAACAGGATCAGATGGAAAACAAAACAAAACAAAACAAAACAAAAAAACACAACAGAGATGAGAGATGAGTCCAAGATCTGTAACAGTGTGTGGTAGCTAAAACCATGCCTGTAGCCCTGTGAGGTGTTGGTATGAACAGAGCTCTGTCAATGATACAGCTCTTGTGAGGGAAGATAACACCTCTGTCTATAAGGGAAATCAGCTAACCAGCGGATGTGGGTCTTTCTGATTTCTGGAAAAAGGAAATCAAGGTCTCTCACAGAGATTAGTCTTCCAGCAAAACTGCTGGTGAGTATGAAGTACAAATCCAGTGTCCAGCCTATGTTACCTCTTCCCACAATGAAGATCTGTTGGTATCAAAAAGTGCTAAGGTCATCTTATGGAGCCCTTAAGCTTCCTAACATATTCTAGGATCTAAAGAGACTCATGACTTTTCTGGACCTCTGCCTTAGGCAGATTTTCTCCCATTTACAAGGTCAAAGTTGTGTCCAAACTGAAGAGCAAGCAGCTGGTCAGAGTTGTGTCCAAACTGAAGAGCAAGCAGCTATAGGGGTTTCCCATAGCCTCAGGCAGATGGAATGGAGAAGTAGCCACTACCTCTGCATTTGTGTGACCCTAAGACAGACCAGGCCCAAGCCAGTTCTCAAGCTAATTCTTCACTTCAATCTCTTTAGGAAAGTATAAGCAGCTTACAAAGGAGTTGGGTTTTTTTGTTTGTTTGTTTGTTTGTTTTTGGTTTTGTGTGTGTGTGTGTGTGTGTGTGTGTGTGAAAATGTTTATGCTACGTGCAGAATAATCAGTCTTACCCAAGACAAAAGCATTGGCTACATGGTGAAATAGCCCCATTTCTAGCAATTTCTATCTAACTGCAGAGCCCAGGAAAGTTTAAAGCAGTGTAAATGCCTCTGTATGTTTCTGAATATTCTGATCTTATGTGTGCTGTTTTGCAGAGGACACACAGATTTGATCGCCAGCTGCCCATGAGCTGTGGACTCCCTTCAAAAACATCTTTCTATAAAGGATTGCAGACAGTTATTGCAACATTCCCTTTCAGTAAGTGACCTCATGCACATGGCATTTTATCTTCAGAACTAACTGCTCATGTCTGATACAAAACTTGCCACACAAACAGTCCTCTGACAATGCTTTAGAAGCAGAAGCAGGCACTGAAACACAAGGCTGTTTTGAAAGGTGGTTTCTTTGCTTCACTTACTGCCTTGCTTGAGTCTTCTTTTTCAGAGCTGTAAAAGCACTCACCAGTGAGTTGCCCAGAGATACTGTTTGACAGTGATGGAGACCAAGAATGAAAACAAAGCTACCCACCAAACCAAAGATACAGGCATATCTCAGTTGTAAGCTGTATGTATCAACTTCCAAGTTGCATCCAACAGCTTTGCTGCGTAGCCTCCATGACAGCGTTTGTCAGTATCTTCTCTGCCTTAGTCCCTTAGTAAATGGCCTTTGCTAAATCTCTTTTTACTGCCTACCACATTTTTCATGACAAGTTGCCACTTTTTAAAGATCTTATACCAGCCTTACAGATTGGAACTAATACCTAAGACTTTCACACACTTTGGCACAGAAATTAATAATTTATGCATCTGGATAGTCCCAATGAGGCTTCCAACCTCAATGGAAGGAATCATTGTCCACTGCAGTCATTACAGCACCTGAACAATAACTATTGCTCCTTATTTGGCGTTACGCCACAAGCCAGAGACATGGCAGTGCTTATGTGCTCTAAACAAACTGAAATAGTCACAAACTACAGAATATGCTGTCTTGTTCTAACTGAAACACTCCTGAAGCTGGGGAGTATATTTTAAGCACCTTAGGAGTAATACGATCATGGGTGTCTGCTTAAATGATATATAACTGCACTGTGTCACAGATCAGAGCTGGGACTTACTGTCTATACCTTAGTGTGTGTATACCATGTTTATTTAAACAAGTATACATACAGAAATCTCACGTGCAGAATGTGTACATTCTTCTTTATGTGCTGGTTTGTGTGGGGCATTAACACTATAGCCTTCACTCTAAAGGTGGCGGTTGTGTGAAATAAAAGACTTTAAACACATGTTAACATTACTAAAACACACCACAAGCAGTCTCACTCCCAAACACAGGACACTTCTCCTCCAAAAGCACTCATTCTGCTGCTGGCTCAGAGGGTAGAGCAGGAAAAGGTGGCTATAGGGTCCAGGAGTGACCCAACTCTAAGAGTGCAGAGATGCAAGATGTTTAAAGAAACATAAAAGTGCAGTTGGGTTACTGTTTGCTCTGCCTTTGCCTCACTTCTCACCCTCCATGATCAGGATATAAACCCTAAGAATGTTGGTCCTATTGAGGACCCCATCCCACAGACTTTCTCCCCTTCTATAATAAGAAGAGCTGGCCCCTGGGGCTGGTTAAGGAAAACAGATGCCACTTCAACAGCTTGGAAGATGTTATCTTGGTTTATGTGAAACCAGGACCATCTCAAGTATAAGAATTTCACTTTCATGAGACACTCCAAGTCACTTTAAAACAGAACTGTGAACACATAACGCACTCTCTGACATCTATGGTACAGCGTTGTGCTTTATATCATCTTTACTTCCTGTTACCTGAATGTTTTAAGCTTCTTTGTTTGAAGGAAGGTTCTGCACCTCCTCCCATTGTAATAGTGAGCACAAACTCCTTTCAGTGTTGCAAATGCAGATTTTCCTTTAAAAATACAAATCTGACTCTTCTGAAAGCAGAGCCATGTGAACAGTCATATTCAGAATGAGGTACAGCAGACCTTTGCAGAGGCAGGTTTTTATGGTACCATGCATGTGGCAGTGGTCTTCCTTAGGCATCTGATACCACGGGAGCTTTGTACTCTTGCAAACCATAGCAACCAAGCAGCTAACCAGTTGCCTGCTCTTCTTCTCCTTCCCCTCATGTGCCTGTGGCCAAACCTCTTTGCAAAACAGAAGAATTTCACTAGTTTTTAAAAATGTTACAGTATGTTGACTGTTTTAAAGATTGGCCTGGTTAGGGAAGACACATCTGACTCTTCCTGAAATTAGGAGAGAAAGCAAAACTTTGGCATAGCATTAATATGAGGACAGAAAGTTGTTGTCAACCTTTCTCATGCTTCCAAATGGGTCACTATATGATATGCCACAGGAGACACACTTGTTTATTAACATTCACTTTTTCTTTGTAGGAACTGTCACACTCTGCAGTCATTGGTTTTCTTGTGGCTTTCATGCTGAGCCTGTAAGAACAGGATGTTCAAGAGCTGTCCCATACGGTGGCATGCTGTCTATTGTTCAGACAATTGGCTTCAAGAACTGGCTGGCTTTCACTTTTTTGCTTTGAGCTGGTTATGGCTGAAACTTGCATCAGTTATTGGTTTGGGGTGCAGAAAACAAGTCCCAGTGAAGGGTAGATCCACAATGGGGCTTCTTTTCATTACATGAATTCAACACATCTGCTGGAGTTAGATTTCTTTGTGTACTAAGGGCATCATGGTTCAAATTAGAGGGATATATTAAGATCATAAGAATTGAATTCCCTTCTAATGCAGTGGTGTATATTTTTGGTTTCATTATAATTTTTATTTATTTTAACACATTTGTGATTTGTCCAGAGCTTAGGTTAATGTGCTATCTATGTGTTTATTTTGGGTTGTTGTTATATGCAAATTTACCAGTAAATTGATTAAGCTAGTTTTCATGTATCTAAGTCTATTAGACTTCTCCAGGGACACCCCCTTGTCGTGGGGGAGAAGCTTGCGTGCCCTCATGAGGTTGAGAGCTATGCTGGCGGTGG